>JAGVVM010000001.1:0-110593 GCA_019149425.1 Psidium friedrichsthalianum
GAGCCTCTAATCCACGAAAAAAAGGCTCCGATCAGCACAACATTCAGAGTCAGTGTGGCACGAATATTTCACAACACATGAATCCTGCTTAAAATATATTTGATAACTGAATTAGCACTGGAGTAGTTACTCTTATCAACCAAACCGCACTAGAAAGGGAACCACCATCTCCTGTTCGCGCGGACACTTCTGTTAGATGCAGAAGCGCCAAAAGAAGGAACCTGGCGCAAATGCCCTTCAGAGAATTTGCGAGAGTTAGTTGCTCCTCTCCCCTGAGCAAGAGGATTCCCAACCACAACACGAGAGCCACACCCACAAGGCTAACAATTGGCGCAGGCAGCGAGGACTAACCATCTGCTCTTCCAGCCTCCTCACGTGATCCGTCCAAGCGAGGACACCCATCCGACGTGTCTTCCTGCTCCATAATACTTTGGTCCAGTTCACGCTCTTCATCTGCTTCAGGCCCATCTGAGGAATTGTCGTCAATTCCTCCCCTCCACCTACTACCATCATCAATCTGCCTGCTCCTACTGATGTTCTGTTTAGCCTCCTCATAGTCTCTATCGTCGGTTGGAAGTTCATAGCGACAAAGGGGGCATGAGTTGCGTGTATTCAACCATGGCAAGATACAGGACGGATGATACAGGTGACGACATGGAAGCTGGTTCGCTTCTGTCCCAACTGTTAAGACATCCTTGCAGATTGCACAGGCTGTGTCGTCATTCTTTGGAGTATCCTCGTCAATGACAATGAGAGGTAAACTATTTAGAAAAGAAACTGCTGCGGGAGGAGCTCCTCAACGCGAGTTCTCATTATCTGCAAGATACTCGAGCAATTCTTCGAAACTTGTCTAGTAAATCTCCCGAATGCCCGAATGCCCAACATCTGATGGGAACTGTGATTCATCTACATTAGTAAGGACGTCACGGAGATCTATTTGCCTACTTTGCCGGATTCTCCAACGTATCATACCCTCTTGGGGAAAAACAATCAAGTGACTCCAGTCAGGAGGGTCACTGCCTTCGGCTGGACTTGAAATAACAGCATTTTGAATCTGACCGTGGCCCTCTCCTGATTCAGGCATGTCTTCCTCTGCATCAGTTTCTTCCCATTCATCTTCTTCTGCATAGTCTTCTTCCCCATCTCCTCCATCTTCTGCTTGGTCATCCAAGCTCCAGTGGTTGATACCAGCATTCATTGGATCAATATCAGTATCAGTATCGCTGTCTAGATTACTTGTCTCATCTGGTTGAAAGAATACTTCCGCATCTACCATGCTGTTACGCCCATCGATCGATGTGTCCGAGTCCCATCCATAAGCACTGAAGGAAACTCCATCACTCTCAGCATGAAATACCCTCAACCGACCAAAACCGACACTCGTGTCGCTTTCCCCATAAGTAGAACCCATATTGTCAAAACCATCACTCTCTGCATCAGAAACCACGTGCCTCCATCTTCTAGAGCCAGTTGGAGTAGTGTAGGTACTTGTCTGCTGCAATAACCTTGCAGAACTTTCGCCGTCTGAGAAGTTCTCCTCATGCATATAGGAAGTGGACTGATTTTGCCTATCAAATTAAGCATTTGTGAGAACTGTCGCGAGAATCGACTCTCTGTAGACTCAGAACTGCTGTACCTAGTTCTTCCTCTGCTAATTCTACTTCCTCTGCGAAATCTATCACGGGATTCTCTGATTGGGTTCTGAAAATCTTCAATTAACAAAAATTTACAATCCCCACATATATTAGATGGTTCCTGATCACCATTGGCAACACTATTTGTGTGACATAAAGCACATACTGCTGGCTGGATCAAATTCTCTCTAGATAAAACATCAGCCAAATTGCCATTCTCCGTAGATTGGGGCAACTCCTCTGACAATACGTGTAGGTCCGCATCCATTGGAAAAGAACCTGAAGAAAAGCAAAAGACTTAAACAATGATATTAATGACAAACCAAATCAGAAAAAGGGACAAGAAATCAGAATCATGGACCACATCACGGTCATGCAACAAATGTATTCATTATGTCCTCACAGCCTTAGCTAAAATTCAAGGCAGAGATGGGACAAGATGTATGGAGACACCCACAAGATACAAGTTAATAGGTTCAAGGAAATTGGTAATAGCTCCTTCAGACCGATTCAAGCAGCAGTATGCTGACGTCTCAAGAAGAGAAGCACCGCTATGGTTGGAATTGGAAGTAGCAAATACATGGGAAAAAGTAAAAAGCCAATTGCAGAATTGACAAGTCAACATTTGATCTTATTGACAAATGGGAAAGGCAAGAACGTATCACATGATGATAATATTGCTGCAAGAGGTCTCCAGCTTAAAGGCATTCAAGGTAGAATTTCAAAACTTATCATATAGAAAAAGATAAATACGCTTCCCATTCGGGTTTTCCAAGATACCATGACACGACATTTCCCAAGAGATATGGATTGTCCCATGTCATGAAAAACCAGTAATCTGGAGCGCTAAAGATCAATGATCTCAGCGTTTCAAAATCCACAACCAAGCATATAATTTGGTCTTTTTAGTTATGGATCATGCACTTTAGCATGGATATCATCCAAAATGAAAGAAGAGACCAGGTTGTCATATCTTCAACTACCACGTGTAGAGGACCTTACCCCTATAGTAACACATCTTAGCCAAAGTCAGTTTCTGCATACTGGAAGAATCCAGACTTCAATTAAAATTGCAAGAGAGACTTAGGCAAGTAATAACATGGAGGACATAAGCACAAGTAGGCATGCAACCCCTGAAGGTTTATAAAGTTCTCTTCAAGGAAAATGCCGAACCAAACCGGTTCCCTTTATGCCATATCCTGTGGATGGGCTGTGTTACTCATAGACATTCTTATACAACCCCGTATTGCTACCAAAATTAGATCATTCGTTTCCTCTAACCAAAACTAAGGTTCAACAGCAACCTTGCAGTCAGGATTCAGCAACGGAAGAGCCATGAAGTACGCACATAATTCAATTGCGGAGTAACAAGCTACCAATCCAGTTGCCGTCATTTCCCTCATACGCATTCATTGGACGCTTAAAAAAGAAATTCAAACTAGGGACTTGCCCCACTTGCCGAAGCAAACCCATGACTTTCCACACCAAAAGCAAGCATCAGTCAAACAATCCAGCAAGACAAGTCCTCTCGAACCTCACCCGAACCGCACAATTCTCTTCTCGCCCCTCACCTACACAAAATCTACGAGAACCAAACAGCGAAAGGGGCACAACCCGGCTCTGTACCGCGGGGCGCATAACTCAGATGCCAGAAAAGAGTAAAATTCTAACCATCCCAACAAAGTAAAGATGGAAACACTCGGATCGGAACTCGCAATTACCAGGAAAAGAAACACAGCGCTCGGTACCCGCCCCAGCACAATCAACGCGAAGGCGACAGTGTCCGGATCAACCCGTCTCTCCCCGAAAGCAGCGCGATCGACGATTGCCCAAGTGGGATCGGTCAATACCAGGAGAATCAATGCGAATACCAAGGACACCCAACCGAGTAACGAACGGGCAAGACTTTAGGGTTGACTGGGGCAAATGGGACTTCGCCGATCACTTCAAATGAGCAGTCGCACCCAAGATGGCGATCTCGAGTCGCATGGCAGTGAGGCGAAAACCAGATTTTCCACCGAGGAAGGAAGGAAGGGAGCGAGAGGAATCACATCAAGCGAAAAGATGAGATTTTTCTTCTCCAAAAGAAGGAAAAAAAAAGGACACCCGACCAGAAAAGACAAAAGAAAAAGGACAAGTAATTGGATCAAGAACAATAATTTACGATAGACGTGGAAAAGAATGGTGGGTGGGGATGCGCACGGTAATGCATCCCAAAGACGGGACACTTCCCACATGAAGATGAGCAGGGCATACCGCCTTCCTTGTCATCACCTAACCTCATCCGCTTTTTATTATTATTTTTTTTTTATCATCAGCCGCGTTCAATTCCTTGTCCAAACTTGGCCATAACATAAATTCGTATGCACAAATGTCCGCGCGTGGCTTGGGTCAAAGTTGAGCCGGCGGAGCTTTCTCATGCGAGAACGTGATATCCAAGGGCAGCCTCGCCGGTCACGGGCCAGGCAGCCTTGCCCAAATCTAAGCCTGCTAATGTCCTTTTCAAGCATCTTCAAGCATGGATGGGCCGGGCGCACTGTTTAACTTATTGATCATCTCTGCCATAAAAAAAGTCCTGAGACATGGATTGAGTGGTGCACATGAGTCGTAAAACATTTGAACGGTGGAATAAGGGTGTTGGCCGGGTTCGAAACTTGGCATGGGCAAACAAAAGAAGAAGATGCGAGTTGTCACGAGCGATGAAGAAGTTGAATGATGTGGCGCACAACACTCGGTCAATAAAGGCAAGATATGATGATCCTTCCGATGTAACGGATGAGAGAATAATTGAGAGAAATTTAGACCCACGCACGTAAAAATAAAAGATGCTTCATAAATAGGATAGATGTCACGTGACATTCATCAAAATTCAATGACAAAATATATATATATATATATATATATATATATATATATATATATATATATATACTGAGTGCTTCTATTAAATATAAATTATAATCTCTCACTATTGCCCCGACACATGCTTAATTTGACATCAGCACCAAGTATCGAAAAGACATCAAATAGTGCAACGGAGAGCAACGTTTGACTTCCTGTCACCTAAAACTAGGGGACTTAAGAAAGATACCGAATCTTAAGACTTGGGATATTTCGAACCCAATTTTTACGACATTGCCGCATATATTCCACGATTAGATTACTCCTTAACCTTTTCAGAGGGTTTCATTCCCCTTCTATCAATTTCAATTTGCAAGCGAGATCACCCCGGCAAGCTTCGTTTTCCATCTCAAAATGCCCTCGAAATGCATCGCTTGCATGCCGGGTGATCGAATGTCAACCAGATTTGGACTAACTCGAAACCGCGAAGGGTCTGAGATATGAAAACTTCAAGGGGTTTATCTGATGCAGATCAAATTTGGCAGCGCACAATCCACCAAGTTGAAAGACGTAGTGAATGAGAGACATTTAAGACCGAAGTGACAAAACATGAGAGTGACGGAATTCAAGAGTGAGTGAGAAGAGGAGGTGAATCATGAATGGGTATTGTGAATCAGCTGGTGCAGCTCTTTTTCTGCAGATTACCTTAAAAATTCTCCATCCATCGCCAAACATGCGCGGAAGATCCGAGAATCAGTTCATCCCGACACAGGACTCGTGGTTATTGAGCAATTCACAGAGGAACCATCCTAGCCAGGGGGCATTTCGCAATTCAAGGAAACATTAAGGATCGAATATTGAGATAAAACAATAGCAAATCTTGACATTGCATCACAAACTCTCTCCTCACCTAGAACTCAGACATGTGCGTTCTTCACTTCAAATTTTAAATCCCATGTCGTCACAAACTCAATACCTCAAGTTAGCAGTTGAAAGCAACCTATAAGGCAAAAGCATATGCCTTAACAGTTGGCACTAAGCATATATGTCAGTTCAAATGGAAGAAGGCTTTCATTGATGAAAATTGTGTACAATTACATATGTTGATTGTTTTCTATGAAACGTTCTTCTATACCAGAGGTTAGGTACACTCGGTGCAACATATGAACACATAGCCAGTTTACAATTCAGGGCTACTTCGATCAATCTGATTTTCCCAGAGGAACACAAATATGAGACACAGCAAGATATTGCAGGATCTGCCTCTGCGGTTGAAAATGCCAATAAGATGGTACCTGGGATTCGCCTTCTCCATAAAACTCCAAGGCTTTTAACAGTATAAGCTCCTAAAATATCTGAAAGAACAGACTCGTCGATCCATCGCCAATGATCTAAGATCTGCAGGTTTCACCAAAGCCCTGCACAGTGGGCATGTCCTTTCCCTTTCAAACCTGTATGTACAGGAACATCGGTAATGAGACCTTAATCCAAACCAGTTCTTCAACCCACATATAAGTACACAAAGAATATATAGCAAAATACAGCACAAACAACAATGCTGATTGGAAGCGAAACATGCATCCACTAGAAGATGGGTAGAGCGATATTTAGCATCATTTCCCTAGAGAACACCGTATCAAAAGGTTATGCAGACAGTCTTACCAAAATATGTATAAGTGTCGGTGGAGTTGCAGCAAAATTTTTGTGAATTCATTACTAAGAAGAACTTCATTATTCATCTTTCATTTTGTTTGGCACAAAAACTTTCTCTATCTTCGCTTATTGCATTGGGTATTGTATGAGAAATTATTGGGGTAATAAACAGTATTTTTAGCACAAACTGATGTAAGTCTATATATCAGGCCACATTTCTGAGTAGTCATTGTTCTAAGAGATCCTTTTTAACAGAGCAAAAAAAGTTGCACAACAATTAAAAACGAAGATGTGAAAACGATAACAATCTGTAGACGAAATGTGCAGTTACAAGTGGAACAAGCTACATTCTCAGAGTTCTGCAACAAAAACTTCATGCAACAGAACAAGTGACATTCTAACCATTCCGAGGCGGCGGAGTCTTCACAAAAGATGTGGCTTGCAGCGAAGTAAGATGGAGCATGCATTTTTCTGACAAATTGAAGAATCTCCAGCCGCATTGACCTGCATAACATAAAGTGGTCTTTCCTGAATGGGCTACGCTCTCTTTCGAGCTTATTGTGGCACATGGAAAGCAAAAATATATTTGCCAATGCTAGTCACAACATAGGCACGCATGACAGTAGAAAGCTGCAAAGACGTCAAGTACATTGCATTGAACGCCACCAGATATGGTACTAGCATCTAATGGATGCAATTATTCTACCGATGATGTTTCATCATGTATAAGATGCCAGCCAATGCTGCGGATAATAAATATTGCTTATTGTTTGCTCTCATAATGAATTCAGTAGAATGGAGATGAGTACATGCAACATTGGAGTTCAAATATGTTAAGTGTTTGAATATAATAACAAATGTAAGTGCCAATATACCTGCTCAGCAGTTGCATAGTCCCCGTAGTGGATTTCCTTACGGAATAATGCTTTAATGCAGTAAAAAAGGATTGTAGAAGAGTAACAAATCATAACAAGAATATAAGACCACTAAAATATATCAGTAGGACATAAGCTTTAAAACAAGCTTCCCACATCTTTAGGAGATGTAAAAGCTTAAAATATATCTACCTTTTCTCAACAATCAATGTGAGCTTGAAAGTCTCATACAACCAGCAGGTCTATCAGGAAGAGAAAACTCTTAAACGTTTCTATTATTTTCAATACTGCTTTTAACCCACTATCTTTTGTTTTGCAGGGTCAAATGCTAACTCTGGTAGAGTATCTGCTTTTGCTGTACCGTGCATTACTGCCGACACCTGTCTGGTACAGGTTTTTCTTGAATAAAGAGTACGGAAGCCTTTTCTCTTCCCTGATGACTGGGTTGTATCTGACTTTCAAGCTCACATCTGTTGTTGAGAAGGTAGAATATTTTAAGCTTACATCTCCTTTTTGTGGAAGCTTGTTTTAAGCTTATGTCCTTCTGATATATTTTAGGTCTTATATTCTTGTTATGATTTGTTCTCAGGTACAATCCTTTTTTACTGCATTAAAGGCATTATCTCGTAAGGACATCCACTACGGGGCTTATGCAACTGCTGAGCAGGTTATTGGACTTACATTTGTTATTCTTCTCTGCTTAACATTTTGAACTCAATGTTGCATGTCTCATCTCCATTCTACTGTTCATTATGAGAGCAACAGTAGGATTTTTATCCACAGCATTGCTGGCATTTATAAATGATGAAACATCATCGGTAGAATAATTGCATCCATTGATGCCTAGTACCCATATCTGGTGGCGTGCAATGCATGTACTTGTCTTTGCAGCTTCTACTGGTCATGCAGTTCTGTTCTGTCCTTTCTTCTGGTTGGTTTTTGCTTTGTTGTGGGGCGGACTTGAGAGTTTCCCATTCATTGAAAGAGTTACTTTATGTTATGCAGGTCAATGCGGCTGGAGATTTGTGTGCAATTTGTCAGGAAAAGATGCATGCTCCCATCTTACTTCGCTGCAAGCACATCTTTTGTGAAGACTGCGCCTCGGAATGGTTAGAATGTCACTGTCTCTGTTGATGAAGTTCTTTGTTGCATCTCTGAGAATGTAGCTTGTTCCACTTGTAACTGCACATTTCATCTTACAGATTGTTATCGTTTTCACATCTTTCGTTTTAATTGTTTGTGCAACTTTTTTTGTCTGTTAAAAAGGATCTCTTAGAACATGGACTACTCAGAAATGTGGCCTGATATAGACTTACATCAGTTTGTGCTAAAAATACTGTTTATTACCCCAATAATTTCTCATACAATACCCAATGCAATAAGCGAAGATAGAGAAAGTTTTGTGCCAAACAAAATGAAAGATGAATAATGAAGTTCTTTCTTAGTAATGAATTCACAAAAATTTTGCTGCAACTCCACCGACACTTATACATATTTTGGTAAGACTGTCTGCATAACCTTTTGATACGGTGTTCTCTAGGGAAATGATGCTAAATATCGCTCTACCCATCTTCTAGTGGATGCATGTTTCGCTTCCAATCAGCATTGTTGTTTGTGCTGTATTTTGCTATATATTCTTTGTGTACTTATATGTGGGTTGAAGAACTGGTTTGGATTAAGGTCTCATTACCGATGTTCCTGTACATACAGGTTTGAAAGGGAAAGGACATGCCCACTGTGCAGGGCTTTGGTGAAACCTGCAGATCTTAGATCATTTGGCGATGGATCGACGAGTCTGTTCTTTCAGATATTTTAGGAGCTTATACTGTTAAAAGCCTTGGAGTTTTATGGAGAAGGCGAATCCCAGGTACCATCTTATTGGCATTTTCAACCGCAGAGGCAGATCCTGCAATATCTTGCTGTGTCTCATATTTGTGTTCCTCTGGGAAAATCAGATTGATCGAAGTAGCCCTGAATTGTAAACTGGCTATGTGTTCATATGTTGCACCGAGTGTACCTAACCTCTGGTATAGAAGAACGTTTCATAGAAAACAATCAACATATGTAATTGTACACAATTTTCATCAATGAAAGCCTTCTTCCATTTGAACTGACATATATGCTTAGTGCCAACTGTTAAGGCATATGCTTTTGCCTTATAGGTTGCTTTCAACTGCTAACTTGAGGTATTGAGTTTGTGACGACATGGGATTTAAAATTTGAAGTGAAGAACGCACATGTCTGAGTTCTAGGTGAGGAGAGAGTTTGTGATGCAATGTCAAGATTTGCTATTGTTTTATCTCAATATTCGATCCTTAATGTTTCCTTGAATTGCGAAATGCCCCCTGGCTAGGATGGTTCCTCTGTGAATTGCTCAATAACCACGAGTCCTGTGTCGGGATGAACTGATTCTCGGATCTTCCGCGCATGTTTGGCGATGGATGGAGAATTTTTAAGGTAATCTGCAGAAAAAGAGCTGCACCAGCTGATTCACAATACCCATTCATGATTCACCTCCTCTTCTCACTCACTCTTGAATTCCGTCACTCTCATGTTTTGTCACTTCGGTCTTAAATGTCTCTCATTCACTACGTCTTTCAACTTGGTGGATTGTGCGCTGCCAAATTTGATCTGCATCAGATATAACCCCTTGAAGTTTTCATATCTCAGACCCCTTCGCGGTTTCGAGTTAGTCCAAATCTGGTTGACATTCGATCACCCGGCATGCAAGCGATGCATTTCGAGGGCATTTTGAGATGGAAAACGAAGCTTGCCGGGGTGATCTCGCTTGCAAATTGAAATTGATAGAAGGGGAATGAAACCCTCTGAAAAGGTTAAGGAGTAATCTAATCGTGGAATATATGCGGCAATGTCGTAAAAATTGGGTTCGAAATATCCCAAGTCTTAAGATTCGGTATCTTTCTTAAGTCCCCTAGTTTTAGGTGACAGGAAGTCAAACGTTGCTCTCCGTTGCACTATTTGATGTCTTTTCGATACTTGGTGCTGATGTCAAATTAAGCATGTGTCGGGGCAATAGTGAGAGATTATAATTTATATTTAATAGAAGCACTCAGTATATATATATATATATATATATATATATATATATATATATATATATATATTTTGTCATTGAATTTTGATGAATGTCACGTGACATCTATCCTATTTATGAAGCATCTTTTATTTTTACGTGCGTGGGTCTAAATTTCTCTCAATTATTCTCTCATCCGTTACATCGGAAGGATCATCATATCTTGCCTTTATTGACCGAGTGTTGTGCGCCACATCATTCAACTTCTTCATCGCTCGTGACAACTCGCATCTTCTTCTTTTGTTTGCCCATGCCAAGTTTCGAACCCGGCCAACACCCTTATTCCACCGTTCAAATGTTTTACGACTCATGTGCACCACTCAATCCATGTCTCAGGACTTTTTTTATGGCAGAGATGATCAATAAGTTAAACAGTGCGCCCGGCCCATCCATGCTTGAAGATGCTTGAAAAGGACATTAGCAGGCTTAGATTTGGGCAAGGCTGCCTGGCCCGTGACCGGCGAGGCTGCCCTTGGATATCACGTTCTCGCATGAGAAAGCTCCGCCGGCTCAACTTTGACCCAAGCCACGCGCGGACATTTGTGCATACGAATTTATGTTATGGCCAAGTTTGGACAAGGAATTGAACGCGGCTGATGATAAAAAAAAAAATAATAAAAAGCGGATGAGGTTAGGTGATGACAAGGAAGGCGGTATGCCCTGCTCATCTTCATGTGGGAAGTGTCCCGTCTTTGGGATGCATTACCGTGCGCATCCCCACCCACCATTCTTTTCCACGTCTATCGTAAATTATTGTTCTTGATCCAATTACTTGTCCTTTTTTCTTTTGTCTTTTCTTGGTCGGGTGTCCTTTTTTTTTTCCTTCTTTTGGAGAAGAAAAATCTCATCTTTTTCGCTTGATGTGATTCCTCTCGCTCCCTTCCTTCCTTCCTCGGTGGAAAATCTGGTTTTCGCCTCACTGCCATGCGACTCGAGATCGCCATCTTGGGTGCGACTGCTCATTTGAAGTGATCGGCGAAGTCCCATTTGCCCCAGTCAACCCTAAAGTCTTGCCCGTTCGTTACTCGGTTGGGTGTCCTTGGTATTCGCATTGATTCTCCTGGTATTGACCGATCCCACTTGGGCAATCGTCGATCGCGCTGCCTTTCGGGGAGAGACGGGTTGATCCGGACACTGTCGCCTTCGCGTTGATTGTGCTGGGGCGGGTACCGAGCGCTGTGTTTCTTTTCCTGGTAATTGCGAGTTCCGATCCGAGTGTTTCCATCTTTACTTTGTTGGGATGGTTAGAATTTTACTCTTTTCTGGCATCTGAGTTATGCGCCCCGCGGTACAGAGCCGGGTTGTGCCCCTTTCGCTGTTTGGTTCTCGTAGATTTTGTGTAGGTGAGGGGCGAGAAGAGAATTGTGCGGTTCGGGTGAGGTTCGAGAGGACTTGTCTTGCTGGATTGTTTGACTGATGCTTGCTTTTGGTGTGGGAAAGTCATGGGTTTGCTTCGGCAAGTGGGGCAAGTCCCTAGTTTGAATTTCTTTTTTAAGCGTCCAATGAATGCGTATGAGGGAAATGACGGCAACTGGATTGGTAGCTTGTTACTCCGCAATTGAATTATGTGCGTACTTCATGGCTCTTCCGTTGCTGAATCCTGACTGCAAGGTTGCTGTTGAACCTTAGTTTTGGTTAGAGGAAACGAATGATCTAATTTTGGTAGCAATACGGGGTTGTATAAGAATGTCTATGAGTAACACAGCCCATCCACAGGATATGGCATAAAGGGAACCGGTTTGGTTCGGCATTTTCCTTGAAGAGAACTTTATAAACCTTCAGGGGTTGCATGCCTACTTGTGCTTATGTCCTCCATGTTATTACTTGCCTAAGTCTCTCTTGCAATTTTAATTGAAGTCTGGATTCTTCCAGTATGCAGAAACTGACTTTGGCTAAGATGTGTTACTATAGGGGTAAGGTCCTCTACACGTGGTAGTTGAAGATATGACAACCTGGTCTCTTCTTTCATTTTGGATGATATCCATGCTAAAGTGCATGATCCATAACTAAAAAGACCAAATTATATGCTTGGTTGTGGATTTTGAAACGCTGAGATCATTGATCTTTAGCGCTCCAGATTACTGGTTTTTCATGACATGGGACAATCCATATCTCTTGGGAAATGTCGTGTCATGGTATCTTGGAAAACCCGAATGGGAAGCGTATTTATCTTTTTCTATATGATAAGTTTTGAAATTCTACCTTGAATGCCTTTAAGCTGGAGACCTCTTGCAGCAATTATTATCATCATGTGATACGTTCTTGCCTTTCCCATTTGTCAATAAGATCAAATGTTGACTTGTCAATTCTGCAATTGGCTTTTTACTTTTTCCCATGTATTTGCTACTTCCAATTCCAACCATAGCGGTGCTTCTCTTCTTGAGACGTCAGCATACTGCTGCTTGAATCGGTCTGAAGGAGCTATTACCAATTTCCTTGAACCTATTAACTTGTATCTTGTGGGTGTCTCCATACATCTTGTCCCATCTCTGCCTTGAATTTTAGCTAAGGCTGTGAGGACATAATGAATACATTTGTTGCATGACCGTGATGTGGTCCATGATTCTGATTTCTTGTCCCTTTTTCTGATTTGGTTTGTCATTAATATCATTGTTTAAGTCTTTTGCTTTTCTTCAGGTTCTTTTCCAATGGATGCGGACCTACACGTATTGTCAGAGGAGTTGCCCCAATCTACGGAGAATGGCAATTTGGCTGATGTTTTATCTAGAGAGAATTTGATCCAGCCAGCAGTATGTGCTTTATGTCACACAAATAGTGTTGCCAATGGTGATCAGGAACCATCTAATATATGTGGGGATTGTAAATTTTTGTTAATTGAAGATTTTCAGAACCCAATCAGAGAATCCCGTGATAGATTTCGCAGAGGAAGTAGAATTAGCAGAGGAAGAACTAGGTACAGCAGTTCTGAGTCTACAGAGAGTCGATTCTCGCGACAGTTCTCACAAATGCTTAATTTGATTAGGCAAAATCAGTCCACTTCCTATATGCATGAGGAGAACTTCTCAGACGGCGAAAGTTCTGCAAGGTTATTGCAGCAGACAAGTACCTACACTACTCCAACTGGCTCTAGAAGATGGAGGCACGTGGTTTCTGATGCAGAGAGTGATGGTTTTGACAATATGGGTTCTACTTATGGGGAAAGCGACACGAGTGTCGGTTTTGGTCGGTTGAGGGTATTTCATGCTGAGAGTGATGGAGTTTCCTTCAGTGCTTATGGATGGGACTCGGACACATCGATCGATGGGCGTAACAGCATGGTAGATGCGGAAGTATTCTTTCAACCAGATGAGACAAGTAATCTAGACAGCGATACTGATACTGATATTGATCCAATGAATGCTGGTATCAACCACTGGAGCTTGGATGACCAAGCAGAAGATGGAGGAGATGGGGAAGAAGACTATGCAGAAGAAGATGAATGGGAAGAAACTGATGCAGAGGAAGACATGCCTGAATCAGGAGAGGGCCACGGTCAGATTCAAAATGCTGTTATTTCAAGTCCAGCCGAAGGCAGTGACCCTCCTGACTGGAGTCACTTGATTGTTTTTCCCCAAGAGGGTATGATACGTTGGAGAATCCGGCAAAGTAGGCAAATAGATCTCCGTGACGTCCTTACTAATGTAGATGAATCACAGTTCCCATCAGATGTTGGGCATTCGGGAGATTTTCTGGACACAAGAAGTTTCGAAGAATTGCTCGAGTATCTTGCAGATAATGAGAACTCGCGTCGAGGAGCTCCTCCCGCTGCAGTTTCTTTTCTAAATAGTTTACCTCTCATTGTCATTGACGAGGATACTCCGAAGAATGACGACACAGCCTGTGCAATCTGCAAGGATGTCTTAACAGTTGGGACAGAAGCGAACCAGCTTCCATGTCGTCACCTGTATCATCCGTCCTGTATCTTGCCATGGTTGAATACACGCAACTCATGCCCCCTTTGTCGCTATGAACTTCCAACCGACGATAGAGACTATGAGGAGGCTAAACAGAACATCAGTAGGAGCAGGCAGATTGATGATGGTAGTAGGTGGAGGGGAGGAATTGACGACAATTCCTCAGATGGGCCTGAAGCAGATGAAGAGCGTGAACTGGACCAAAGTATTATGGAGCAGGGAGACACGTCGGATGGGTGTCCTCGCTTGGACGGATCACGTGAGGAGGCTGGAAGAGGCAGATGGTTAGTCCTCGCTGCTGCGCCAATTGTTAGCCTTGTGGGTGTGGCTCTCGTGTTGTGGTTGGGGAATCCTCTTGCTCAGGGGAGAGGAGCAACTAACTCTCGCAACTTCTCTGAAGGGCATTTGCGCCAGGTTCCTTCTTTTGGCGCTTCTGCATCTAACAGAAGTGTCCGCGCGAACAGGAGATGGTGGTTCCCTTTCTAGTGCGTTTTGGTTGATAAGAGTAACTACTCCAGTTGCTAATTCAGTTATCAAATATATTTTAAGCAGGATTCATGTTGTGAAATATTCGTGCCACTGACTCTGAATGTGTGCTGATCGGAGCCTTTTTCGTGGATTAGAGGCTCCGCGATCGATTGCTAATTGCCTAGCATGGTGAATCGAGAATTTTCTTGCTTATTGGCGATGTATGTATTATGCGATGCAGCGACTTCCAAGGCAAGCTGTTGCTGTCAAAGCGATCCCCGATCTGTGGTGGTTTTTTTTTTTTTGTTCGGATTGTAAGATGATGTCTCATGTTTTGGGTTCTTGAAAGGCATCCAGGTTGTAGCACTAAGGTCAAAAACAGATGGAGATGTTTGTTGCATTTATGTCAATCGAGTGGAGGTCATTCAAGAGCCATACCCTTTTTTTGGAGGCCCAATTTCAAGAAAAGGTGATCACTTAAGGCTGTAATTCTTTGCATATTAGAGGAAACTTAGGGTGTGATTATTTCACCAAAAACTTCATGATACTGAAAAATATTATTGTTTGTAAGTAAAATTATTAGTTTTAATTTAGGGCCATGCTTTTTGCACTCATATGGCTTTGACACTACCTTTTATTGTATTTTGACAATCCTATCTGGTTCAATTTTATATGATTTTTTATTTTATTATTCGATCAATTTTTTTTTTATTTGGTTTCTTTCTTTTTCATTTATGATCTCACTTTCCTTCTTTTTCTTTACACACTTCCCACTTGTCTCTTTATTTTCTCTCTTGCAAGCCATTCTCTCTAAGCCTCTCCCTCTTTCTCCTAGAAATCTCGTTGTCCGATGTTTCTTTTCACGCCTCCCACTAGTTTCTCTGTGTTTTCCTCTACAAGTCATGTTTTTAATGAAAAAATAATATCTTGGTGTGCCTACATGTGCAGAAAGGGAAGAAGAGAGAATGGAGGGAAGCGATTGTCCCTTTTTTCGGAAGAAGAGAGAGCTGATCTCGATCTCTTTCCCCATCGTCCTCTATTTTCCTTTAAAAAGAAAAGAAAGTGAAGCAGTGCTTCTCATTGTGACTTCCATGATGCAAGAAAAGCCTACACGCAGGGTAAAGGGGCTTTGCTCGGAGGCCATCGGTGAGCCCAATGATGGCCAACGAAAGTGTGACCGATGACGGGTTGAGAGGCGTAGAAGAGAATAAAGCTTCAAGACAAAAAAAACAGAGAGACGATTGGGGGGCGAGGAAAGAAAGAAGAAGTAAAAAGAGTTGACAAAATAATTAAATAAAAGAAAACCATATAAAATTATAGATAGGATGGTTAAAATACACACAAAAAAGGAGTGTTAAACTCATAAAAGAGAAATAAAAAAAGCACGATCCTTAATTTATTTGGTAATTTAGGAAAATTGATTTCCTTTCTATGAAAATGCTATTGTGGCTATCCCTAAAATGTCTTTTTTCACTTACTTTACGAAGTTTAGTTCACGATAAACATGACTGAAATTTATATTAATAACAAGTCAATTTGTTTATATTATTTGTATATCCGTAGATACTCACATATCATTATAATTCCCACGAACTTTGCCCTCACATTTAATAATTCAAAATGCAAATCCAACATTTTCCTACCAACTTTGCCCTCACATTTCATAATTCCGAAAATGTCCTTGGCAAGTGACCAACACCCCGATCGAGTCACCCGCCGCCAACCTCGCTTGAGGTTGGACCACCATTGGCCACCGTCCGTTGCTTGGGTCACACAGCAGCTTAGTTCGCGTGCAAAAAGTCTACTGAGTTCGTTCCTTCCTTCACTAAGTGGACTTTACACCAGACGGCATTCAATTTAAAATTGCTTCCCAATATGCTTTTAAAATGCAATTTTCCAAACAATGTTTACGCTTTGAAAAACCCTTTAACCCATTTGCTGTTTTCCCAAAGGCATTGCCCCAAAAGCAGATCCGAAGGCACCCGTAAGTACTTCCTTATAGCAAATGAATAGGAATTATATTACCACTCTTCACCAAGTGGTCCAGTGATGATGCATTAGCATTTATGTAACGAAAGAATAGACATCATCTTTCCGAAAAAGCGGGCCAACTTTTTTAACTAACACGCTGCAACAGCCTTCTTACTTCCTAATATAACAGTAATTATTAAGCGGAAAGAAAAGCAAAAGAGAAAGGTTGACTAATACACGAGAATCATAATTAGATATTATATCAGAGAATGCGAGACCCCGCGCCTTTCTCAGAGCGTCACCACCCCCCTCTCTCGCTTTTCCGCCTCCACAAAAAGAATTCCAGGTACTCTGTTGATCTGCACCTGTGTCGCCGAATTTGGAAATGCAGAATATGCTAAAAAAATAACAGGCTTTTGACCGAGAACCACATATTCAGAACAGTAGATTGAGATACAGAGTGACCCATCCAGCCATAGACAAGATAGCAAATATGTGGACCCAAAACAGGACAGCCGCCGCCTCCCTACCGCAGCCGCGTAAGCTAGCAACCGCACCTGTGGAAAAGATACCAAGTGATCAGCAGTTTCTTTCACACACCTCCAAAACAAGTCCTTGCTATAAGTGAGTATCGATCGGACAGCTCTGACAACATATTTGGAGGATATTAGTTTGGGTGCTTAGCACACAGGACATGAAACTGTCATATCTCTGTGACGGACAGTGTGCTCCTAAAGTTTAGCCTTACTTTGAATTATCTGAAAGCAGTGATTATTTTGCAGTGTCTTTCACAAAATACCAAATTGCCTTCAACAATGGCAAGAAATTTGTCAAACCACCATCTTAAGGATACGGAAGAGCTTCACTTCACTTTCATTTCACAACGAATAGGCCTAGAAAGATAAAGAGTTAGGGTCATTACCAGACAGGACAGAAGTTGGCATTGAGTGCTGCAGCAATAAGACAAATCGAAACATCTGATCACCAGCTGGGAGGAAGCCCAGTTTATCAGCAAGCATGACAATACCAAGACCTGCTGGAGGCACCAAAAGCAAACGTGCAAAGATAATTGCGGCCGTAGTACGCAGACCGAGTTTTGAACTTCCGGGACCTGCAAGAACCCAAACGAACTCTTAGTCAAATGCCTGAACAGTGAATGCAGCCATCCCTCATCACATAAGTCCATAACACAAACATAAAATGCATTCGACTGTGGCTAGGAACTTTACTTACCATCAACGAGGTTGCCACCCAATGCCAACAAGATACATGGAATCATGGCCTCCCTGATAAATAGTGAAAGAACTATTTAAGTCATAAAATTGAGCACAAAGTAACCATACTTTATGATATGAGAAAATAATTTAGCTGACAAGAGTTATATTAGTCTTTGGGACACTAAAATCCACATGCAATTTTAAGTTTTAAAAGTAGCCATGCTTGCCCAAATGCTGAAAGCCATAATTGTTAATTGATCTTTCAGATATCACTGCAATCTGCAAGATTATGGGTTATTACTACACCAATAAAAGGTAACAGGAAGGAACCGCAGAAAATACTAAGCTACTCGGATCTAAAAGATACAAGAAGCAAGTTCTGATCAGCAGCTATCAGAAAAATTGAGAAATTGTAGCGGATTAGACGCATACCCAAGAATAATGCAACTGTCAGTGAAGAAGAAAAGTGGAGCATCAGATGTGAAGATCAATTTCTTGAAAAATGGAATCACTCCAAGAACCATGGCCAAGATCTGCATGTAACGGGGAATGTCAATAACACATATAAGATTACAAAAAGCAGTATCATGTAGTAAGAGAGCAAAACAAAGAGCATCCACTGATTATTCCATAGATATGCTCCATCACAAATCCAAAAGTTAGCATCTCAGCCATCTTAACAATGTTTTGCCAGGCGCTCAGGCTACATCTCTCCATTTTATTGGCCTATAAATTCTGAACAGTACATATTGAAAGAGCAATGGCATTCTTCATGATTTACCTGTGTGTTTCTTTCTTATATTGCTGAATCAGTTGACCAAACAAAAAGGCCAAGAACTTCAAAAAATAATTAAGAAAAAAACTAAAGGCGACTTCAAATGTAATTATTTTCATGTTTTTTAAAGATTCAAGCTGCTCATTAAATAAAAGCCTAGACTCAAAACTCTAAGGTAAGGGAAATTTAAATGTTCAAAAAAAAAAGATACACCAAAACCAACTCAATTTTCACCTCAATATGGAAAAAAGTTGGAAAGAAAAAATGGACAAGAGGTTGACAGCGCTTACTATTCAATGACCCAAATCTTCCTGCAAAATCAGGGTGATCCACCAGAAGTACAATTCCAGGGTCTCTAATCAAATTTATTTTGGCCTCTCTTTTTCCTTTGAACCGGAAAGAGATGATTATTCCACTTAGTTTCTTAATGCCAATTTCTCATTTTCTAGGTGTAAATCAAACATACTGAGAAGATTCGGAAACAAATGCGATAGACAAAGGAACAGTGAACAATCACTTCCCAATGAGAACATGGAATTGTGACAAAAATGATCATAGAAAGTAGAACATAACTTACAGAAGCAATGATTGGAGGCTGAAGAATCTGCTTCAGCTTAAGTTTTTCATATAGGAAAACAAGGATTTGCTTGATCTGCAATGAGAAACATACAAAAAGGTTAGTACTCTCAGAGTCTTAACAAAGCCCAGGAACAATTTGGAAAAAGCCCCTTCCAGACTACTCCGTAGAGTTCAAACTGCTAATTTAATCTAATTATTTTAGCACAATTTGAATTAACTTGTGATAAATTTCTATACATTCTCACACCTAAAGAAATATGAATTACATCTAATTCGACTCGTATTTGCAAACAACTCACCCAGATGGCAATTGGCAAGGATACATTTATCCAATATCATGACATTGATGTGTCGAGAACCAATATACAATTTCCTAATTCGAGGCACCTCCTCGACATTATTGAGCTGTTCTAAGGGGAAGAGCGGCCATGCATCTTTATTACCATTTAAATTGCCGATTTTCACAATTATAATCAGAATACAAGGGACAAACACAGTCAATATAGGAGAGGTCTTCAAGCAAACTTAATGCAGTGTTTCTAAGCGCATATTTGGACATATGCGACAACAAATAAAGACTTAACTCACTCTCAGGGTGCATATTTGGGAAAAAAGACAAAATAAGTACATCTGCGTAACAAGAAGCTGTTACCTTTCCATTCTTCTGAGGATATGAGTTTGACTGCACATCATCGTGTGTAAGCAGCCGAACTTGTTCAGGGGAACCATCTTTTGGGATTTGTGCACCATCTTTTGAAGGGTCTCTAACGGGAAGATCTGTTTCCTCAATGTAAAAGGTTCCTTCTGGAGGGGGTGCCAACATGTTGAAAACATATGTGTACAAGATAATTGCTCCAACCTGACCAGATGCACAACAGGGATTAATTGGTCACCTGTGAAGAAAAATGTACTCAACAGTGATTCCAGCTATATTCACCACTCAAGGTTGTACACCACCTGTCTGACTAACCGTTCAGACATGCAAATAGTAATCAGTCCACTGAATTAGAATGTGAACATGATCCGCATGTCGGCGTCTTAACTCTTTATGATGTTTCTACCACCTATTTAACTTCCATACCATCGTCTGTTTGGAACAGTTCAATTGTCTGCTGAGCACTCACTCAGAAACTAGCTTTGCGATGATGCACACTGATTTAGTGTCAGTGTTGTTCTCACCACCAGAATAAGATTAAAGACCGTTGGCACAAAACTCATTTATTCAACAACCAGTTCCCCTGCTATGTAAAGACTAGTGATGTAGAAGTGGCAACTTCAAGGCAATCAAAAATTAACTGCCAGATTAAGTTTGTCAATTGGTCATGATAAATGTACATAACCAATCAAAAAAGACCCATACGGGGGGGGAATTAAACAATCTCACAGGTCATGTTGGCAGCTCGTGCAAACTTACAGCAAAATTTCGTGGGTTAAGTGAAATGTGTATGGAACTTACCCACTGCCCAAAAGAAATATAGGCTGTCCCATCTGTACTACATGTTTCTGAATCTCCAAATGGATTGGATTTATCCCTACACAATGCAGCAATCAGGACAAGTGGGACGTTGCCAATGTTCCCTGCAAGCAACAGCTATGTCATAACAGGAAACTAATCTAATTTAAATGCCACGCAACATAGGTAGCTCAGAGTGCACGAATTCCAAAGTGCTGATCCCCTATAAGGCCCCAGAATAAAGGAGTGGACATTCATACCAACATGACTTTCTGCAAAATGTAAATCAAGAAACCATAAAACTCTCCCGAATCCATGGCATCCTATGAAACCATACACCCCAGGTGTGTCGTTGGAAAATGGGCATGATAATCAAGCTTATCCAAATTTTCTCGATCAACTATTATTAATCAAACTTAGCTTAATCTTGCCACAGCCCACGGTGAATGAACAAGAAAAGGGCTAAAGCTTCTGGAAATTTTCTCTCTCTCAGAAAGTAACTTACCTATTCCAATTTGTATGATTGTAAACCTGAAAAAAGGGTAAGGCGGCCGGACAATATACGCCACGGCTAAACCAATAAGTGATCCCGATATGGTTGCTAGAACAACATTAGCTGGAATGAACCACCTGCAAGAGGACGAAATCTACATTTAGACACCAATTCTTTTTCCTATAGAGTAGTAGCATTGTCAGAAAAGAAGGCCGAATTACACTCACCACTGGATCATTTTCTCCAAAGTGATGGCTTGTCCAAGTTGAGAAAATATCAGACATGGAAGCAGAAGAGAAAATACCAGCTGCACAACACAGGTAAAAAAAAAAAAATTCACTGTCACTATTTATGGAGAAAATCCATGATCTTGTGACGAAGAATCAGCCAACATCATTCCGCTGAATCTTTCCATGATTGCACATAAAGAGGAAACAGAAAACAAACATAGGATCAACAGACGATTTTAGCTCACCCCGTTCAGTAATTTCCTCCCGCTCGCAGGCAAGATGTTAACATACTTGGAAGCCATCAGAAAGCCCAAGAAGCACATGGTGAACACTTTCGCAATCGGGAGCACTGCGATTTTGATGGTCGACAAAAGCGACTCTCCCCCGACCTGAGCCTCCGCCGCCATCGCCAAAACGCTCTGCATATTCTCCGTCCTTCAAAGAGGAGACTTTTCCTCCGCACATTCACCGATACCGCCTCGAAAACCTGAAGCAATTAGTCGACAAAACGGCCCCCCGATCAAGCTTGATTAGGGCTCCAATCCTCGTTGAAATTCAGCTCAAAGCTTCTCAAATGCGAACCGTCGAGTCCGATTCCCAGAAGTTCGAGACTTCCTTCAAGTCGAGGACCAAATCCGGCCCTGCTCAACAATTCTGCTCGATTCTCAAAACTGCACCAGCAAAGGCAAAAACAGATACGCGTCATGCGAAAAGGCAGAACTCGAATCCTCAACAATGCAGGAAGACAAACCGACGAACCCAAAAGCAAGAAAGAACACGAAAACGACGGGAAACCCAAAAAACCAGAGCCAATACCCAGCATCGTCACCAATCAACAGCGCCGGACATGAATTTTCAAACGCACGAGAGACCCAGCCAAAAAAAGCAAAAATTTTGCACGACTCATCGTTCACGAATCTTCTCCAACGCAACAGACCCCGTGAAGGGGCGAGCCGAAAATCGCCTGCAGTCCACGTCAAGCGCTACGGGGAAAGCACCAGAACTCGCGAGAGAAGAAAACGCAAGAAGTAAAAAAGGAAAAGAAACAGGGACCTTGGCGTACCCAGAAAGATTGAGAAGTCGAGGGAGGGGAAATGCTGGAAGCAGCAATAAATGAGAGCAGATGACGAGGACGCGGACGACGAACACGTACAGGTGGGCGCGCGTAGGCAACACTTGGAGGGAAGAGGAAGAATCCGGGTTGAATTGAAAACGGATTGGAGCTTCTTCAAGGGTCTTCTAGCAGCAGAAGACTTTAAATAAGGATCGCGAAAATAAATAAACAAGAAGAATTTTTTACCATCTATTCATAAATTTAAAAAAAAAATCTTCTTTTTTTTTTGGGGCGTTTGGTTCGTACTCTGCTCGTCTTCCTTTCAGCTGCCGTGCGCGGCTGGTTGGTTGCGGCCATCTCCCAAAGGCTTCCAATGAAAAAAAAAAAAAAAAAACTTTCGAAAGCTGTAACTCTCGCCCGACCGTCAACGCAGCATATAGAGAGAGAGAGAGAAGGACAGTAGTTACAGTCTTGCGCCGCGACATCCTTAAAATGTACGGAGGCAGTGGAAGAAAGGAATTTAATTACTTCCCCCAACTCTTAGTTGTGTTAATAAGTTAAAGTAGTGTCTTAAAAAGGACTAACGCGAACGGTTCTAATGTACTTTTCTCTTCCTAGGAAATCACGCACGAGAGCCAGCCATCCCAAATTCATTACCATCGTGGAAAGTCGATATGCATGATGAGTTTAAAGAAAAGAGAAGGAAGTAAAAAAAAATCACCCAAAACTTTCGATTATGACTACTTTGATATATTTACTCTAATTTTTTTTGTGGCACAAAGACCCAAAATTTATATCGGTATAGTATATTTACTCTCTTTTTTTTCTCGTCACGCTAATACACAAGAAAATTTTTGAGATAAATATGTTACATTGCTACGAATTTGAGGTTTTTTTTGTCACCAAAAATAGCTTAATGTGTTATGTGGATATAAGTTTACGACTTTTGGCGCCACAAGAAAACTTGTGAAATAAATGTATTTTATGGATATAAGTTTGGGATTTTTTGTATCTCCAAAAATAGTTTCATGTGTCGCATGGATAAAAATTTACAGCTCCTGGTGTCGCAAGAAATTTTTTGAGGTAAATGTACCATGTGGATACAAATTTGAGATTTTTGTGTCATCAAAAATGGTTTGGGATAAATGCGCCACAATAAGCATAGTTTAGATATTTATATATATATATATATATATATTTTGCTTTTTCCCGAAAAGAAAAGAAGGGAACGAGGAGGGGCACCTAAGATTGACGTAAGTGCTCTTCCCGGCTTTACATGAAGAGTTTGCCATCACTTTTGGATGCTATGTGAGAGATAGAAAACTCAGGCACAAGAAAAATAAATGGTCGTGTCGAGCATTATTCGGACGTTCAAACCCTCTCGCGTAAAGTCGAGATGCGTGCACCGTCCGTCCCAGTGACCCCGACCATCGTACCACCGCCATCGGCAGGCGGCGTTTTATGCGTCGCGTGCGCGAATCACATCCTTCGCAAGGTTTCTTTTGCATGCCGGAGATTCATGCGGATTCCCCGTCGTGCATGATTGAGCATTCGTGACACAAAAGAGCTACGCTCGGGTCGGGTTTTAGCGTTCGAAATCTAATGAACAGTCGTGTCGGGGTTAGCATTCAATTTCGAAATCAAGGAGACCCGGGAACGGCAGAAATGCGAGAGCCCGAGCGCCAACCTCCGGAATTTACCCGAATCTTGCCGGGTCCGTCGTCCTTGGCGGGTAATCAATGCACGTACCAACAGGAAATTTCGTAGCAACTCTCTAGCTTTTGGATATGGTGAGGTTGTCCTCTTTTGCACAATTTGGATTCTCGACGGAGCAAAAAAACCAAGTCAGATTTCATGCGGGGTTTCGTGGTCCCATGCCTATTCGAGAGGATTTTCAAATCGGGACGGATCCATGCGAGTCCAACGCATATCGTGTTTAATGTCAAATTTGTTTTGATTAGTACTTTGAATGGATTGATCTTATGCGAATGGAACTCTCGAGATTTATATCTATTGATGATTGATTTATGCGATTGTTCAAAAGACGAGTTGAGGGACCAAATCCAACTTTGAATTGCTGATTAACGGGACCCATGGAAATCGAATTAAATTGCTGATAATAAATCATTCGAGATGAATTTGTAACTTCTTGTTTATACTAGACCTAACGAAAGTTCTTTTTTTCGCGTCAAACTAATAATATAGATGTAGCTACTTTAAGCTACCCGTCAACGATATATTGATATTATTTTATTTTATTTTATTGGTAAAAGTCACGAAATTCAAGTATAGAAAAAGTCAGCAAGAGTCAAAAGTGTAGATCAGAAATTGGGAAAAGGAAGGAAGAAAATCTACCCTGAAAACCACCACCCCACCAAAGATTTGGCTCTCTACGTACGTTATCTAACCCGTCAAAAGAAAGTAGATTCACAAAATTAGCTAGGATACACGAACGCGATATCATCAACCAATCAAACATTTCTGTATATATCACTACTCCGATCTGATGATGATGAGAATTCACATATCCGAAAGGCAAAAAGAGTTTGATCGGCTTGATGATTGGTCCGACGCGCCAACCCGACCTAAAACACATGTTTTTATTTCTTAAATCGATAAGCCTTTCAAACTCCACACCCAACGACCGAGGATTGGTCAATCCTCTATTTTAACCCTGATTAGACCTGTTAAAATGTCCATACACCTATTTTCTTAATTATATATGATGAGCTGAGTTATTACATGGATTAGTCAAATGAGTTTAAATATAACACGTGTGTTGATAAATCATATATGAATGTATGCTTACTTAAACTCAAGCTCTCTTCACTCTCTCTTAATCTCACTCGATGTTGCGCTAACTCGCTCTATTCTCTCACCTTGTGATGTGTATGAATTTTTTTTTTTAAATGGTTGCATGGAAGTATTTTAGAAATACAACTCGAGCCGAATATAAGTTGTATACGAATTAGATCGGGTATGGTCACTAAATTTATATTACATGAAAATAGGTCAAAACGGGTGAAAATCTATTTGGGACACGACTATTTTCAATCCGACTCAAATCCAATCTAACCCATCTATTTGTCTGTTCTAATCATAACATCACTGCAAAATACCAAGTAGTATGGATAGGTCGATTTGGCTTCTCGTAAGTAAATGGGCTACCGGATTCTGCCCCCTTCGGCACGAAAATACTCAGGTTTCACTCGCCACATTTAATGTACCTGGGAATTAGCAGAAATCTACGGGAAAAAAAATTTAATAATTACGTATTGGACAGAAAGAAAAATTAAACTAATTAGTTTTTCCCCCACCTGTCGGTCGACTCACGGATATGCCGACCTTTCAAGTGTGGTCACAGAAAGGACGCGCGAAGAACGCGCACCTGTTTTGATTGCGGCATCATGCGGGGCCACAAACGAAGCTCGGAGTAAGGAAATTTCGACACCCGCGGGACGAGACCGCGGTTGCGGACACGTTCGTTCTAGGAAAGTTTTCTAATCTTTTGTCAGGATGATATGTTTCGAGATGGGTCTATATCGATTGAGAGAGCTTGAAATCTGCCTCGATTGAAAACGGTTGCGGGTTCTTGGAATTGGATGGGAATCGAACGGAAATCCTTGGATAAGCTCGAGAGTGGATTGTCAGTCTTTCTTTTAATTTATAAAGTATATTACGCAAGAGCTTTTGAGTAAACTTAAGATCCGAATTGTCGGTTTTCACCGATTTATATGACATACTGAACTTAATTTTTAGCACTCCAAAGATTATTGAGCCACCTAGGATCGAATCTCTTCTTCTCTGCAACTTGTGTTTTCCTTGTTCTTCAACATAAGATGGACTTTCGACTATTTTTACCCAGGACTCTACTTGGTTCACCCAAGAGCCGACCTCGGAATTCTAATCTAAAGTCAACCTAAAGTCGTGATCCTTTATTAAGCTTTGGCGCACCACCTGTCTATTGTCTGACATACTTTAATCAATTGACCTAGGGGTACCAACTTGGGTGGTTCCAGGCTAAGATGCATACCTGATACCGCCATTTAATAATTTGGAAAAGAAATTTTTAATTTTGGTCATTGCTTGAAAAATAATCAGGTGGAATTTTTTTCGACTATTGTTCAGATCCCACACTTCAACAAAGTGACGTGAACATCCGTCATGCAAGAGATTTATAAATAGAAGGAGAACGAAAACCCTAATGATGGACAGTCCAAATATATTATTAGCTTATGACCCGCAACAACTAATAAAATTTTGAAAAAATCCTTTAAGTTTATTTGGACCAATGTTGCTAATTTTATTTGGATGCGCATCATGACGTAACTCGAGTTTTGCAGGGATTGATGTAAATTTCATGTTAATATTAAGGTGGAAAAACTTGCATACATGAGAAAAACGGGTTTCCATTATTGAAATAGTGCAATAAATTAGATGCCTAAAGAGATTTATTTCGATTAATAGCCGTTATTGGCACTCAGCACAAGGCTAATTGGCATTGGTAGTATCAAGTAAAAAGTAGGGAAAATTACCAAAAAAATCCCAAACTTATTGTAATTGTGTCAATTTAGTCTCAAATCTTTTGCAATTGTGTCAATTCAGTTCTTCTGGCTAAATTTGGTTGGCCGACACCGGCCGCCCAGTGACATAATATTTTAATATTTTTTTATATCTTATTCCTCCTTTTTTTTTTCTTTCATTTTTATTCTTCTCTCTTCTTTTTCCTCCACTGGCCAATGATAGCTAGTGAGGTCAAGGCCTCAAGTGAAGTGCATCCCCACTGGCCTCTGGCGAGGATGAGCCTCGCCATGGCCAAGCCTCAAAATGGCCGGGAGAGACTTGCCTTACCAACCCAAATCTATTGAGGTCTAGCTCGACTAGCCCAACAACGGCAAGGTCCAGGGCGAGACCTTGCCAGATCTGGGCTGGCAAGGCTCGACCTCGCGCGATCACGGTGAGGTCGAGCCTCGAGAAGAGAAAGAATAGGAGAAACGAAAAAAGAAAGAAAATAAAAACTATTAAAATATTACGTTGCCGGATTATTTGCGTCCATGTTAGCGTCAACAGGCTAAATTTGGTCGGGTTAATTTAATTTACAAAATTGCTTTGGGATTGAATCAACTAAAAAAATTTATTTATAATTGAATCAAAACAATTGCAAAGGTTTTATGACTTTTTGGATAAATTATTGCCCAACTCAAAAGCACGTGCTTTAACTTGCTGTTTCTGTAGCCAATAGGCAATTTTCTGGCTATTTTGATTGATTCTATGTCTTTTCCTTCCTGCCGGCTTGATAACTCTATCCCATAGATCTCTCAGTTAGTTGGTTGGTCTCTGTCTCTTGACTCTCCGGTTAATAGGTTAATCAATGTCAATTTGATGGTTGGTGGCTTAACTTTCGCTTCGATAATGAATGACTAAACCAAGGTCTCCCCTTTCGCTTCGGTCTCAATGACTGTGATAAAGAAACATTCCCTCTCGTCTTTCCTGAAAGTCTGGATGTTAAACGACTCTAAAAAGAGCGTGTGCCCAACGAACAGAGAAAAAGGCTATAATCCATGACGTAAATCTTCAAAGAGATGTTAAGAACTAAATTAAATATGTACCAAAAGTTCATAAATGACATTACACACTGGGTAAAGTCAGGACCGTATTGAACAACTTTAAATTTCAGGACTACATGTGCATTGGGCTTAAATTCATCGATTATTTATGTCGTTTTTCTTAAATTAAGCTATCAGAATCTTCCTTATGCGTGCGATCTGAAGCTGTTGCCTGTAGAAGCACGTTCCTATGGACAGCAGATCATATGCTTCGATTCCCAAGTTTCGCAGGTTTTTCTTTTATTTTTTATTTTTTATAATGTTTTTGTTTCTTCTGTACTTAACGAAGAAGAAGATACAGTGGCTCAGCGGGCCCCTCGTAATTAACTAGATAAATCTCAACTTTAATATCGCGGTTGATGCTTATCACATAGTTTCCCGTGCTTATCCAGAGGATCTTTCTGTGCCCCCCAACGTATCTACTCACGGCGGGGTCCGTCCTAGCAATTGCGACGTCCAAATTGGTACGCTCGCAATGCGTTTATGTCGAACTAATTTCTCATGTCACGCAAAATTCCAAAAGCTGGTACGCTCGCGATAGATCAATCACCCTTTAATTTTCGCCTGATGTCCCATCGGGTCGCTAATGGAAAAGGCACGAGGCCCTTCTAAAGTCGATGGAACGTCAAAGTTGACCGTAATTGGCCCTTTGAAGCCACCTGCCTCGTCAGCCCATTTTCTCTAAACCTTCCTTCCATGTGATGATTTGATCATGTGCTTTTTATGAATTAATTTCTTTAACCTAAGATTACGAATGACTAGGGAAAAACCAAAGCAGGTGTCTTAGATAGGTGGCTGCTCTTATGGTGGTGGCCGACCAAGTGCACCGCCCGTCCGGCTCGAGCCATCATTTTTGTCGCCTTGATATGACATCACATGAAGCCAAAACTATGGGAAAAAAAAAATAATAAAACATAGGAATCAATAATTTAGTGAATACTGGCACCATCGAGGACAATCATGCCTCGCCATGATTTATGCCACGTCACCACACATTTCGTCGCCATTCATCATCGCTTTTCCCGCGCCCGAGATGTGATTTCTGACGCTTCCAGATTTAATTAAGTCAGAACCCCCCAAATCACTGAGTTAATTCTGTTTCTGGGTCGGAGTTACCGAGTTAATTTGATGGCCAAAAGAACATGTTTCTTAATCCGCCTCTACCAAATTTATTTGGCGGTTTTAGTTTTACTAACTGTAATTAGCGTCGAAATTAAGAGTATGTCGGCGTGCGAAACAATCAGAGCTCGAGATAATATGTACCGGGAAAAAAAATTACAATCTCCCGATTAATCCTAATCACTCCGGCTTCAAGGAATCACATTCATTTCTTGATATTATACATGCTAATCACTATAAATGCTCACGCGCGCAATTTGATAGCTCCATCTCTCGTAATCGCGAGCTTTGTTTTTCGAGTCGACCCGTCCAACTTTCATTTTGATAAGATTAATCCATTGAAGGACGATAAGTAGGTGAGATGGTGCCTTTCTAAAGCAAAGGAGATCTTAACGACGTAGACGCTCATGTGCTCTTGGCAATGCAACGGGGGGTACGATGGTAATTAACGACAAAAACGAGCTTTAGCTAACTAATGATTGAGAATTCGCAATTACACGCAAGGAAACAAAGCGAGAACCTCCGACCACCCTCATGTGTCTTTCAATACAAGTATATTGGAATTGCGTTAATCAATTCATGTGATCTTTTGGTGCAAGCAAGTCTTTTTGATTGTTCATGCAATTCGGCGGCTCCTTCGCTTTGAGTGATCTCCGTATCTTGAACTTGAGATCCCCTAGTACTGTCGGTTAAAAAAAAAGGTGATTTAACATGTTATTGCATCGCAGTTAGCATCTTTCTTGGATCTTGTCTTTGAAGATGTCGAGGTTTTGCTGAAGATCGTCCTGGCTTCTGATCGTGAGTTCCTTTTCTCTTTTGCGGCCTCTTTACGATAAGATCAATTGTTAGTAATGTCCAGGCATGGATGCTTTTTTTGTTCAAGGGCTGTCTTGAAGAAGTCCATTTCTCTGCGAACGATGATGATGGTAGCCCTTTTTTTTGGCTAATCTAGCAATCGAGTAACGATAAGGCAATTTTCACAATTGCGTTTGAAATCCCGAATTTCTAATCATAATAGAATTGAATATAATAAAATGTAATAAGGAATTCGATGACTTTTCATGTCCTATTCATCGTTCGATAAACTGCGAATTTAAAGTCGAATAAACAAAGACAATGCGTGATTGAAATTGACTCTATTAGCTGGAATATCAAGATACTTTAGAAATTATTCAATGATAAGTTCTTGAGTGAGTTATTCTTAAGTAGATGTTTGTGTTGTTTGAATTCGGGCACAACAATGATGGAGCAAACCCCATAGAATTGAGGTTTTGATTTGAAGTCGAATTATTTTTAGAATGATCTGCTGGCTTTACTCATTGTCTTGTTGAGTGAGTAAATAAGTGCTAAAAAATCTAGTTATCCGGCTCTTTTTTCGCAAGTTTAAAGAGCCTTGTTCTTATTTTCGTCACGAGGTAGAGTAGCTTGGTATCTTGCAAGGCTAAGGTTACGAGTTCAAATCCTATTTTCGCAGTAGCCCAAGAGAGCCCTTTTGAACGTCGAGATCAGATTTTGAAAGTTGATGATCAATCTCGAGTTCTTCATAGTATGTTGAAACCCCTTCAAATGTTAAAAAGGTTCAAGCAATAAAAGAACTAATAACTGATCTCAATATCACGTAAAACAATCGATTAAAAATAAGGTTGCAGAGATACCCAACTTTGCGACCGGAGACTTTAGCTTGACATTGCCAAAGAGCGGCCATATTTGACGATTGCCGCTATCGAGAGGTGCCTTCAGAACTTAAAGAGGCGGCCTGACGCGATGGAAAGCTGATGGTTGTGAGAAAAATCCAATTCTCCTCGTATCTGCTCTCTTAAGAAATTTTATCTTGGTCTATCCTACCCCCTCTTTTGAGATTTTTTCTTATCCTGGCTATATTCTTTTGTATCTTCCTTTATCCTATCCTAAACAGCTGCCAAACGCTAGATAAACCCCGGTTTATATCCTGACGACCAAACACAGTCTGAATGAATAAATACGAAAAGTGTGAATATTCATATATCTTTAAAGTTCATCACATTACATTATAAGTTTACGTTCATTCACTAACGTAATTCTTTTTTTATTTATAATTTCCTACTCCTTCATTTTCTTTTTTTGTTTCGAGCCACGGGAGAAGTACCCGCGGTTCGGGCTTTGTCGAGTGTTATTTGCGTTCAATTTAGCATTTGGGGAAGTTTTCGGAGGAAATGCAAATGCTTTTAAGTGAAGGGTTTTCGTGAAATGCAAATTGTGATCGGTAAACTCTTTTTGCTTGGATTTTTTGTAAAGAATATTAGAAAATAACAAAAAAAAGGAAGGAAGAGAAACGGACAAGCATAAGGACAGCGAGAAGCAAACAGGAAGCTTCTGAGCTGGTAAAAACCCAGATCTCGCAGGACCTTGGGGCGGCCAAGGCGAGGCGGCGTCGAGGGTCACATGACCTCCGGCTGCAAAAAAAATTGCAAAAATTTAAGAAAAGCTTAAAAAAGAAAAAATTGTCCCCATCAAGTGAAGTTCATATAATTCTGGTTTTTCTTTTTTTGGGTCCCAAAATTCGAGAAATTTAGATCTTAAAGAATTCAAACTACAAATGAAAGCCAGTGGAGACGTGTACCCAATTTCAGGCCCATCTAATGTCACCGGAAGATTACAATTAGTCTTCTTCCACTCTGGTCGTGTGGGTGTTCATTAATGCGAAAGGGACAATGCTTGCTTTAAGGGGTTTGGAAGAAGTGGCGTGATGCACCTTCCGAGCAAGTCGGATAGCTACGCAGAACTTAGAAGGCGTTCCCGTCCGGTCCCTTTCAACGGTGGAGCCGCTCGTTTTGCGTCCGACGCGCCACCGCGGCAAAGGATATGTATAGATGCACATGGACGTCGATGCGAAACGGGAGCACAGCAAATCCTTCGCTGCTCGTCGACGAAAGGGGAAGGATTTGTACCATTTGACGAATACGTATGCGCAAAAAAAAAAAAAAAAGTCGGACGCGACACGATGGCTCGTCTCCAGAATCGACGTGGCTTGAAAATAAGCTTTAATTATTTGACGCTGGAGATAAGAAAAAAAAAAAAGGAAAAGTGAAGATAAACTCGAAACGGGACATGAAAAGATACAAATGATTTTGGGCTGAAGAAACCAAATGCGGAGCCGGACAAGGAAAATCGATGGACGTGACATGTGAGAAGGTCCACGATTTGATCATTTGAGGACACATGGAGAAGCTCCATTGACGTTTGGTGGCGGGCGAGGGCAAAGTGGAAATGAAAGCGCAGCGTGAACACCGGAATCGCATCGTTGCCGAATCCCTAAGACGACGACCGCCGGGGTGAGCACGATTTTATTAGAAAAATTGAAAATCGCAAAATCGCATCGGTGAAAATTGGTCCGATTTCAGGCTCTAACGAGATCCGATCCGACTTTTTATTCCATATTTTTCATCTGTATTACGCGATTCGATTCTCGATTCTCGAGGAGCTGGACCGAGAACCGAGAATCAAGATCTAGTAAGTATTGTTTATTAAGAAAAATTCCAAATAAAAGCGTGAATTGCCCTTATTTTTTTCAAATGAATATCTATAGTGATATTTATTTCGAATAAAGGTTGAAGTGGCAATGGCCGTTTCAAATAAGGATCTGACTTCGCTAGCCGATGAAATATAAAAAATACAAGTGGAGCCTATGGCTGGCGACCCTCACCTATGGCTTTAAGTAAGATTTTGTGTAGAAATTACGATTCGAGACCAAAATGACGTTCGGGTGAGGCTAGCCCTAGCTCGTGGCTTTCTAGGGCCTTCATCGGCCCTCTTTGGGCATCGTCAGTGGTTGGAAAATGAAAGGAAAAACACAAAAACGAAGCAAAAAAAAGGAAAAAAGTAAAGGACAAAAGTGCACTCGACTAGTAAGTGAGATCAGACCCTTCTTTGAGATTAACATGGCCACTTCATACTTTTATCTTAAACAAAGTCCATTTTAGGTCCTTCGTCAAGAGAAAAAAAATAAGGGCACTTCATATCCTTGAGGTCTTTATTTGGAATTTTCTTTATATTTTCATATTGTAATTCCTTTGTATATCTAACGAGTGAATGCTTTATTTAATCTCTCTTTTTTTTTTTCAAGATGTGGATCGTCTTAACAAACTATTATTATAGAGTTAACGAGTTAAAGTGGAATAAATACATATGGTGAGGATTCTAGTAATTATTTTTTAGTTTATTTATTAGCAAACTATTATTAAGTGATTAACTATGTTTGTTGTTTCTTTTTGATTTTCAGATGGTTAGAATTTGGAGAGGACCGAAGTTCTGTAATTCGGGTTTTATGTTACGTGTTTTGAACTTTTTATTATTTATTTTATTTTACGTGTTCATCCTTATGAGTTGTTGCTATTGATAAATGGGAAACTTTTATTTTTCTTATCGCGTTTAAATTCATTTTTGCTTGAGTTAAAAATGAAGCAAAGAAAAGGAAAATCGATCGTTTCTCGGGTGAACTCTAGAACTGACTCTAAAACTTGTGACAGGATAGGTTCCACCGAATGGAGTCCTAGAATCGCTCATCCCTAATAGCGATGAACATCACCATAGTGGCATTAGCACTTCCCTTTTCATTTCCTAAGGCATCTTTCTGCGAGCCTCCATCGGAGGGTCGCTTCGTTCTTTCTGCTTCATCGCCATAGCACCACGCGATCCAAAGGAAAACGTTCCCGATCGGACGAATCCGATCGAATTCCCGCTCGGGGTTGACAAGTAACACACACACATCATGTATGAAATTCCATCATCTCCCTACGGATGACCCTTTTCATTGCATTGACTTCGTTCATGGAGGAAATAGATAAATCTAATCGGGACTGTGGACCCCAACTCCCCAGTGAGGTAAGGACACTTCCAAGAAAGTACAAAACCAAGCAATTTCCCCGCTTTTTGTCGTGGGCTGGGCCTGGGCCCACTGTCAAGTACCCTGCGCCCCGACAGCGACATTCGCAGCTTCTCGCTGTCCCTTTTTTTGGGTGGGGCGGTGGTCAAACGTGCTAACCTTAGCTCCTAAGCATTTGAAGAAGCTTCGTTTCACAGTTTTCAAGTTATTTTTCTCCCATTAAAAAAAAAAAACACAAACGATCCTTGTGTAGTAAAAACTATCGATGGAAGGAAAATGAGCTGGCAATTTTTTTTTTAGTCACGTCTATATATATTTATTATACCAAGGATCGAGCCTTGATTTTCATGTGATTTATCATATGTCCGTGTCCAAGTCCCTGTAGGTTTGACGTGTGTGTTGAGTTTAGCGGACAAATAAATTAAAGCTCGACTTGCAATTATTTCTGAGACGGGTTGGTTTTTGTAGCCGCGTGTCCCCCTCTCAACGCGGCCCGTACAGGTGTCCTCAGTAAAAGATCTGCCTGCTTCCGATTAACCTAAACTTGTGATTAACGCTTCTTGATTAAGAAAATCATTTCTCTTGGTTATCATTAGTTTTTGTCATAATGAAGATGATATATTATATTTAATACTCAGTGACCCTTGAGCTGTAATCTCAGCATGGGCCACAGGGCCCACAACCCCAAGCCCATCGACTACAACTTTGCGTCCTTTTTGGGCTACTTTATTTATTGATATCCGGTTAGAGAAACGCCTTTGTTTCTTTTCTAGATGAGGCTTTAGATAAATAACCGAAAGTGACCCTCAATTACTGCGAGCAAAAAAAAAAAAAAATGCCGTCGCTCGCTCTAAATTCTAAGGCCATGGTTGGTCGTTAGGATAAAGATTAGGATAGGATATGTTTTATCCTATGTCAAATTTTGCGTTTGGTAGATGCCCAGGATAGGATAAAAGGGATATAAAGGGAATATAGCCCGAATAAATATCCTAGCAGAGGGGGCGAGATAGATTTGAATAAGATTTCTCAAGATAGCAGACATGAGGAGAATCGACTGTTTTCTACAACTATTGCCTCTCCTTTGTGCCGAGCCACCTCTTTGCCGAATTGGGCCGCCTCTCTGGCAACCACGATTTTCAAGTGTGGCTGCCTCTCTAGTGATGTCGGGCTAGGGTCACCAGCGGCAAAGGGGGTTATATCCACGACCTCATTCTTTAATCGATAGTTTGGACGTAATATGAGATCACATCCCTTGTTCTTTAATTGATTGAATCTTTTTAACATTCGAAAGAGGTATCGGCCTAATATGAAGAACTCAAGATTGATCATTGACTTTCATGGTAGCTCTTTTTAGATGACCTATATAAGTGCATCTTCGACTTGTGAAAAGAGGCTGAATAATTCTCCTGTTCATCACTTGTTTACTCATTCGACAAGATAACAAGCAACGCCAACGTGTCATTTTCAAAGGATTCAATTCCAAATCAAGACTCCTAGTTCTACTGGGTTTGTTTGATCGATATCGTGCACAAATTTAGATTGCATAAATGTTTGCTCAACAATAACTCATTCATCAGAACTCATCATTGAATAATTTCTAAGGCATTATGATGTTTCAGCAAAGCATAGTTGAGATCAGCTGAACCTTGCCTTTACTTATATGACATTATAACCACAATTCACCAAACAACCGAGTAGTTGATTCCTTACAATTCATTTATTGAATTCCTAAAAAAAAAAAATCATATTTTCACAAAAAAGAAGGGACATGCTTGTCATTAACTAGAATTGTTTCTAAATCAGCTACAATGAGCTTGACACTCCCATGTTTTTTGATTGTTGGCTGTTTTATTATTATATTAAAATAAGGTTGGTTATACAAATTTGAATCATTAGAACGTTCTGTTTTGTGGCCAAACACAACCTAAATAATGACATCAAACGTACTTAGATTAATTGGAAGTACATTTTTATTGTTTGATTGTATTCACCGCTTATGAAAATATCTTGTTTGTTAATTTTCCAGATATTTTAGGAGATGCATACACACGTGTAAAATGAAATCACTTAGGCAGTATTTGATCATCTGAATTTTTGATCAGGATAAGACTGAATAAGATAAGATATGAAATTCAGAGATTTTACTATATCTTATCTACTGTTTGGTTAATCGCAGTAATAAAGCTGGAGATTTTCATGTCCTATTGTCCATTATTTGATAAAAATTGCATATCAATGCAAGCATAAACAGATACCGTAGAAGTCTCACATGCTACATAGCTAAAGAAACCATAAATGCACAAATGGAGACAACCACCGGTAATCAACCCATCATTATTGTGCAATCTAAACCTTCAAATAGAAAATGAGCTCATTACAACATTTTAGAGTCATGGGTTCGATTATGATAATAAATGTAAATGGGTATATGAGTCAGCCAACAAATGTCAAAACTACTAAGAGACAAAAAGCACGATCTTTATATTTTGGCAATCACGAAAAGTATAGTGTTTCCACTCTTTCATCGCTTTTGTGTACATGAATGAATGAAAGAGTTAGCGAGAAGAAGGAGCTTCGACTCTATTGTTGCTTCTGTGAACCTTTGTCACAAATCAGAGAGTTATGAAGGATAAGGAGGTTAGACTCACTCACCATTTTTGTGGAGCCTCCACGTGAACCACAGAGTTACGGAGGAGTCACGAAGCATCAATGTGAATTAGAGCGTGATTATCCAATCCCACCTTCGATTCCCTCTCCCCCCCCCCCCCCCCCGGGAGTCTCTTTTATTTCCTTCGGTCATTCCTCAATAAATTTTTTATCAAGTAATAAACTATACTAATGTACCTAATGTATGCAATAAACATAGATACTGCACATTATAGAATTTACATTATAGGATAGAAAGATATAAAAATAGGAATAACTAAGATATAAATTGTTGTTATTTTTGTTTGTTCTTTAGTTTTCTTTTCTTTTCTATTTAGAACTTAAACATTATTATATCATGCACATAATATATTTTATTCACTTTTATCACACCCCTACATGGCATATTTTTATCCAAGTCATATCCCTCTTATATTCGTCCTTACGGACAAAAAAACCAATAAGATAGATTTCATTCTATTTGGTTTTTATCTTGACCACCAAATGTAACTTTATAGTTTTTAATTTGTTCTCTTTTGTTACTTAGTATGTAGCGCGATTAAATCTATTTATCCATGTCGCTTGTTTGTTTCGTTTTCTTCCGTCACTAAGAAGTACACGTTTGTGTAGCATTTATTTCAGTATAAATAATTCATTGAATCGAATCCATTTCTTATGAATCTTCCTCGTCTAACCAAAAAAGAGCGAATTTCTTAGTTTAAATTATGTATTAATGTTAGATACAAGAACTCGATACACTTCAAAATTCATAATCATTGTCGACATAACATCGGGAGATATTACATGTAATCGGTTCATGTTAAGAGAAAATAATAAAATTGACAGTAGGATTTACTTAATTGGAAGAATTATATTGCTAATTTGCAATCATAAAACTCGTTGAAATCAATGGCACAACGAGGCAAACACCTACGGGAGGAAGAACCCTCGTAAGAAGAGAATGATAAACAGCATGTCGCAAATTAGAAATACAAGTGGCATTCATTAAGGATACTACTAGGAAGTACTTTGTATTTATTTAATGCTTGCACATGCTTTATGCTGCTCGTCTGCATTAATTACTATATACATCCATAAACAAAAAAGCCAACTATTAATTTCTTTTCTCAGGAACTTCTCAGAGTATAATATCTTGTGATAAGAATCGCTAAAATATTCAAAGTAAGTTATAAGCCTTGTGTTCCTGTCGTTAAGTCGATCATGCACTTCTCCAATTATGGTCAGATGGGATCCTTCGCCTTCTAGGTGAATCAAGACATTGATGGGGCCTCTAAAGACAATCTAGGACTTGCTGGTGCAAGGGGCTTATTCAAAAATGAAGGGAATGACTGGCTTGGTAGTTTTTGCCGCGTTCGTAGGAATATGTTCACCGACACAAGAACTTTGGGCTTTGTGGTTGGGATTCAACTTCGCAAAATAACTAGATTTTCATTACATCATCGTTGAGATTAATTCTGAAGTCATCACCGATCTTATTAGTCCGGAATGTATGATTGATAATGTCGGCCTTACTTTGCTTAAAGATATCAAAAGATTGATGCACTCTCACTTTGAGTTTAAAATACAACATGACTCTCGGGAAGGAAATGGCTCTGTTGACTGCCTTGCCAATCTTGGAATTGATAAGCGCATAAATACTAGATTCTTTTTCATTGTCTCCTAGGGAGGTAATTCATGTTTTGTTAGATGATTAGATAGGGATGGTAGATTTATGACCTTTAAGTTTTTTTACTCAGCTTTAGCCCTTTTTCACACCAAAAAGAAACACCTTCGTTAAATTTATTGGAAAGACAATTCCCTTCTCGAGTCCGGCCCACGCAGCTCGGCCCAGCTCGCTCTGCTCGTTGATCATTTAGCCACGATCCGTTCGATAATGTCCTGCTAAAGTGGCTATTAACTTGGTTCGGACCGGGGCCATCCAGGTACACAGAATCTAAAAGCAAAGTCACTCGATACCAAATTCAGCTCTGTCCTAGGAATCTTGAAGCATCAGAATATCTCTGTGAACAACAGTGCTTATACACTAATTACATCCTCGTATTTATTATTTGGGGACATGATATAGATTACGGGATTCATCCTATTATCTTGATAGTGAGAAATAGGAACCCATGACCATTTAGATTTTCCTCGCGACGAGTCTCATCCTATGTTCCGCCACCAGCACCATCCTGAAAAACAGGGAGTGTTGATATTCGGGAGACAGCGAGAACGAGAACTGGGACAGTATAAGGGCACGGACAATCTTCATCTCCAGCATCGCAAAAGTCTCTCCCAGGCACAATCTGCCCCCGTACCCGAGCGGCATGTTCGCCTGAGGATGCTTGCAAGCCTCAGAAACCCTGTCCTCGAACCTCTCTGGCTTGAACTCGAGGGCATCTGGACCCCAGTTCTCAGGGTCCCGGTGCAGCGCGGGGATCGATGTCCAGAGGACAACGCCTTTGGGCACGTCAATCTCTCCCAGCTTGATCTCTGTCATGGTTTCTTTCACCAGTATGATTAAGGGGCCATAGAGGCGCAATGTCTCTTGAATCACCACGGTCAGCTGCATAACAAAATTCACCAGGAGAAATGAGCCACAAGAATTGTGATAATGGCACGATGAAGGACTAATCATCAACCGTTAGGGTGACGGTGTTCAATCCTTAAGATGCAGTAATATAACGTGTAAGAGGTTTTCCAATCGGAAGTATAGAACTGATCCTCTGATTTGAGTTCCTATGAGGTTCCTGGACCGGTAGGCCAAGCCCGCCTGAGGTCTAAAAGCCGAATCATACAACACTTACGACTTTAAGTTTCTGAAGCGTCTTGAAGTCTAGGGAACCACGATGACAAAGTCGATCTCCGCAGAATTCCAATATCTCAGCACAGATGTGGTCCTGCCACTCGGGGTGCACTGCGAGCAGCATCAAGCTCCAGGAGATGGTCGTAGCTGTCGTCTCCTGACCCGAAAAGTAGATATTCTTGCGACTATCTACGATGAAACTATCACATGCCTTCTCATTCATGGCGCTGTCGGCATCAGCACTCTCAAGGATCATTTGCAATAGGTCCTTCTCGGGCTTTAGGGCCTTCCGGTTTTCTTCCTGGCGAGCTCTAACCATCTTCAGTATCAGTGAGTCGACCTCGTCTCTTACCCGCCACAAGTCCCTGCTCGCCTTGGGGAGGAAGAAATTTAGAGATGGCCATAAAAGGGAATATTCTTACCAATATAATTGATCTGTTAGTACACAGAGACCAAACATCAAGAGAACTACGGACAGGAGATTGTGGAATCCGAACAATTGTTCGGGATCTGCTAAGGCGTGCTGAAGGGTCCTCAGTTTAGCAAAGATTTGCTTACCTTCCGAGTAAGAACTGCCGAAACATGCCCGTGCAATGACATCGGCAGACAGACTATTCAAGTCTTCAGTTATATACATGTCGGCGGCTGTTTCCCTCGCTCTGTAAATCATACCTTCCCATCTCTCGATCACTGCCACGGTCGAGTCCACCATCAAATCCATCATCCCCTGCATACAAACCATCTCCCGTCTCACGTTGCAGCAGCAAATACACTTTTGTGCTATAGGATCGAAATACATATGGTTGAACATCGAAGAACCTCGTTCGTTTATACCACTGAACAGATCGAGTTCATGTTAATATCTTGTTACCTTAACTTTGTCGAGGAAGAATTGGGGAGCAGTTAGTTTTCTCTGAGAAGCCCAATTTCGTCCAGTGGCCCTCATAATGCCCTTGCCGAATAAAGGATTCGGCGTCTTTGCTAGGGTCGAGGCCTTCTCCAAATCCAAAGGCTTGTGTAAGTTCAAAAACTTAAAACTAAATCCAGCCTATTCGCGCACAAGTTCACCTGCTGCCTCGCCGAGTACATATACAGCGAGCCTGCATAGAAAGACCAGTACGTAAGTCCGGCAAGGAACAAGCTGTTACATTCATGGTATCTGAAAATTCACCAGCCAATGAATACGGCCATCTATATATCAAGATCACTAGAGTTTCATGATATGTAGTGATCATTAAAAGACCTTCAAAGTGATCCGTTGATACTTGTGCTATAGAGCAGCAGCTTCGTTCGACATAATTTCAAGGCTAAAGCAAACCGTTCAAGGGTTGGAACAACAGGACATCGTTGCTTCGAAACAAGGGAGTGGTAAACGTAATTGAAATGGCAACGAATTCGGGGATAACAACCTCTTGTCTGATCCCCATGTCGAATCATGACAGATTGTGATCGAACCTATCTATACCTCGAGCTTCAAAATGAAATAAGCTTGGTCAAGCGGTTGATTAAAAGTTTTATGGCTCTCCAGATCACCTATCTTGGTACGGTCGATACTAAGTTTATCATGGTTTCTAGCAGTGCTTCAACTGGTGAACATGCGATGTTGATTTGAGGACAACACAACCCGTGATCGTGTGAATAATCGAATCTAATGAGTGTTGGAAATATGGGAATCATTGATGGGTGAACGAAAATCGATTCTCAAAAAGCACTTTTGAGTTGAAAGTGGAAATGAAAAAACACTAATTCCACATGGGAAAGGAAGAAGGCTTTTGAATGTTTTATATGGATTATACTCTTTTTGAAGGGTAACTATACATCTTTTGATAATCCTACTCATGTAGGATGAAGTAATTTTGTGACGGTATTCCTCATCGCGATCTCCTGCACAGATAAAACTCTCTCTCTTTTACGTTTTGATTTGTTGAGGTTCGCTGAGATTTGAAGTGTTGTGCTGCTTATTTACTGACGTGTTGTATCTGGGATTCGTGTCAAGGGAGGGGACTGTTTTAAGGAAACTTGTGAACATAGGCCTCGATACTCTTTTGTATCGATTTCTTTCATTCTAATTATGTATTTGCAGTTCCATTTCCTTTTATTTTATATAGCTTCTATTGTTATACTAAAGCCATTTTGAATTGTTGCGGCAACAATCAGCCTAGCCGATTTGTTTCAGACAGGAGCCATCTCATCTCGCAGACTTGCAGTAACATACAGGAAGCTACATTGACAAGAAAACGCACTCCGGTCTGCGGAAAGATATCCTTATACGAAATCGTTCGAACAGAGACAAATCCATAAACCGGAGACACAAGAAAATAACAAGGGCCCACAACTTACCGCTCAACATGTGCTTGCTCTTCGTAAACAATGTATCAGTATGCATGGTTCTCCCCTAGAAGTAGCAGGAGAAGAAGAATGAAGAGGCATTACCGTAGCGGAGACCCCCCGGGTGGAGATACGGGAAGATGGAGCGAGTCCAGTCGTGAGAGGCTGGGCTTACACTAGGTCGCGATGCTTCGCATCTCGGCAATGTTGCCATGATAGAAGCGCGGCGGCGTCTTGTTATGCCTTGCTCTGAGAGCTTCCTTTTCAGTTTCCTGTGATTCAGCCATAGAATGTTGCACGCATGAAGCACAGAACTGCATAGAACTATCACCCCCAAAGGACCAACACATCTCCACGGGGCAGAATCCTCCCATTCTCTCTGTTCCTCGCTAATTTCGGGCCATGGAGAATGCATAAAACATCACTCTTTTTTTAATTTTTCAAAACTTCGTATGTTTCATAAAAACAAACATTTTTTTTAAAAAATAGATATATGATTGCCTATATAAAAAGTGAATGAACAAACGAAAAGAAATTCATCGCTCCTGAAAATATTTAGACGTACATCATTGTCGATAATCATTTTTCTTCATTAGCTAATTATTTTAAGCGATACGAGCGACTTTTTTTTTTAAGAAACAAGGTTTTTCAAAATTTTTTTGTTGTTGTCAAAATAACAATCCATTTCACTTTCTCGAAATGTAATAGCAAAACATCGCAATTCGATTGCAAATAAAAACTAATCCCAAGTAACTTCAAAACAAAATAAGTTTCAAACAATAAAAGAAATCATCGAAACAAGGATATGAGTCATGCACGCTCAACTTATTTATTTTTTTACGAGCAAACGGAGCTCAAAAGAACAATCGATAAAGTATTGGCTTGGGCAAGAAAGTTTGCATCTCTTTCCAAGAGTAAAATCCTAAACGGACCAAAGCCGTGTCTGATGTGCAGGAGCACACCCTTAAAATCGTCCCGAGAGGTCGATCGATCGAGCTGTGCGGAAATTGACATGCCCGAAGAAGTGGACCGATCGAGGTACGCGAAAATTGACGTGGCCACGACCCGAGCAGGGAAGAAAAAAAAAAAACCGATCTTGCCAACGAATTAACTATCATTTCGTCCGCTAATTGTACATGACGTGACAGAGTGCACTTGTCCTTTAGCCGTCGGACAAGGCAAAACCGAATCTGAACGGCGAAATGAAGTAATGATGCAGAAAACGAATCTTGTCGGGGTCGAGTCGTGTGCACATTTGGAATCTCTTCGTTAAGTTTGTATTTCCCAGAAATCTGACCGCGCCGACCGAATCCTTCAGCCCGATAGCGGACGACACCGGAAACATTATCAATCACCCTAATAGAAATGAAGAGGAAAATGAAACCTCCGATCCCATTGCAGAAAACCAAGCATGGTCAAAGGTTGTCCTCATAGGAATCTCCGACCTAGTTTAGTCAAGGACTGGGCTTGGCCGATTGGATTTGCCTCAGGAGTGAGGAAAGTGATGGGTTTCGTCTGGTCCTCGGATTCGTCAAATTTCGTGGAGGAAACGGACATGGATGGGGCCTTCTGTTGCCTCAAACACCAGCTTTTTGACCAAATACACCCACGTTTTAAACGACCCCCAAGATAAAACAAGCATAAGAAATCCCAAACTAGGCTAACATCACACATTCCGTCAAGGTTCCTGTCAATGAACACCCTTAAACATCTGCCTATATGTATTATGCCGACAAATGATATTGACATGGCACGCGCGCACGTGATTTAAGCAAAATGAAAACGACGTTATTTTGGTTGAAAAATCATTTGAAGAAATCTTGACAGAAAATAAACAAGTCACATAAGTATAAAATTAGGAATTTTTTTTATGTCGCACAAAGTTTAGGATAAATGTGAAATAGTGGGCATAGTTTGGGGTTTTTGATGTGACACGAAAATAGTTCAGGGTCCACGTGTCACATTAGCCATAGTTTGGAATTATTAGTGGCTTTTCAAAAAAAAAATCACGATTATTTGCTAAAGAGAAGAGAATATCAATTGCTATTTTTTTTTTTTTTTTTTTTGCTAGCCAAAATGCTTATGCGGCATTTGGCGTGGCTCACGGAACTAATCGAGATCGGTGCCTAAACAAAACGAGTTTTGATTATTTCCGCGGTTGCTTGTCCGAACTATGAAGAGATGTAATACTCTCGATGATGGCATTTGCTATTTTTCCTAATAGAAGTTTTGTAACTCCTAGCCTATGATCGAACTATAGAGTATCAAATTCGCAAAACTACTATTCCCCAAAAAAAGTACGTGACCAGATTTACCATCTATTATTTTCAAAATTCAGCTATTTCCGCTCTCTCCCACGTTCTTCACCATCAATGCTAGTTGAAGAAAACGACCGCCATGATCGCCATCATCTCCGTCGGAATCATTCAATGCGCCATTAATTCTCCACGGCTCTGCTTTGAATGCATTGCCGAACTCAGTCAAAAAAAGCCATTCGGTGAACCTTTTTTGTAGCCGCGTTCCCTACGGATCTTCCTACTCGTGGAAAGCAGACATTCGTGGTCAACGCACGACTCTGCTCGTGCGGAACTAATTGTGGCGACAGATTGAACGACGGAACCGAGCAAACGGAAGAGAATTCAACGTGGTAACCATGGAAAGATCGAGCGATTGAACATCGGGATTCGCGAAGGATCAGGCCTGCCTGTCTGGTTCAGTGCGACGCAAGATCAAACGTCGTCACATTGAACGATTATTACAGGCGGGAGGCATTTATTCGAAAGGGAAGAACACGGATCGCAGTCCGTCTACGATTCCTAATCTAGATTTTCTAAGAACAACTCAAGAGCTCTTGATCAGGACGCTCCGCATCATGTCCTTGAACTCGACGAAGTCGACGCGTCCGTCGTGATTCCGGTCGACGAGGTGATCATCCGCTCGACCCGCCCCACCTCCTCCCCCTCCGGCAGCCCCAGCTTCGCGAGCACCGCCTTCAGCTCCCGGGCGCAGATGTAACCGTCGCCGTCCTCGTCGAACACCTTGAACGCCTCGCTCAGATCCGCCTCCTCCCGCGACGCCGACCCGCCGCGTCGTCGCCGCCGTCTCCTCCCCGCCGAAGAAGGCCTCGTCGACGGACTGGTGCAGGGCGACGAAGTCGTCGAACCTGAGGCCGCCGCTGCCCGGCTTGATGTGGGACCGGAGGAGGGTGTCGAGGTCGGAGAGATCGGCGTCCAGGCCGAGGAGGGCGAGGGCCTGGGAGAGCTCCTCGGGGGTGATGAGGCCGTCGCCGTTCTTGTCGAAGAGATCGAAGATGCGGCGGAGGCGGAGGGAGTTGAGGCTCGGGGAGTGGAGGCGGAAGGAGGCGGACTTGGCGCCGAGCGCGGGGCGGCGGGAGGACGAAGAGCCGTTGGCCTCTTTGGCAGGAGCAACCTCCATGATCGGAGCTCGGTTTTCTTCGGAGGAGAACGATGGCCGCTGGACGATGGATGGAATGGGTCGCTGTGCATAATCACTATTGAAGTGTTGGGACTTTTATGGGCATGTGCGGGACGACGCGCGTTTGGATTCTGTCGCTCTTCCTCATTTCCTGGAACCACGTGCAACTCGGTTTCGGCATCTTCTCCGTCGTTTCCCTCCGCTTCGAGTCGTTTTGGGGCTCCCATTTTTTTACTCCCGAAAGTTCGATTTGGATGTCGATCGTATGAGCCAATCATAGATGAGATGGGGCACACGTGGACCCGAACCCGTGCATGAATTTGGGCTCCTCGCCGAGCGCTAAAGAATTTTGCACCGCTGCTGTCTAGCACTCAACCGCAAAAAAGAGAGTAAATTCTTTTTGAGAAATTTCAAAAAAAAAAAGGCTCGAAATGTAAATTTTTTTAAATAAAAATCTGAAATGGGGTTCGTTTAGAACAAAAACTTGAAAGTGCTCAAATTATTTTAAATAAGGCAAACCTGAGGGCATTTTCACCCTTTATTTTTTGATGTTTTTAATGTTTGTCTTTTTGCCTTTTCTTTTCTGTTTTATTTTTCAGTTTCTCCCCTCCCTCGTGCTCGTCATCTCACACCCGCTCGCCTTCTTCGTGGGGATGTCGTCGAAATGTCGCCGAAAGACCTGCACCAACGCCTTTACCTGTCGGAGCCTCCTTCTCCCGCCGTCGACGTCGGTCACCGCGTCCACAAACGAGTGGCATGGTTTGTTCTGCCGCCAACATCTTGATCAGGTCCGGCGAGACCGACACTTCCTAGTCGCTGCGCAGGCGCCGTGAAACTTTGTTTGTTTCGCCGCCGCTATCGTTCTCAACTGTGGGCTCTGGTGGTTGTTCTGTGTCGACTAAGCTGCTATGACAGATCCCGGTGACCCGTATGAGCCGCGATGCTACTTACTGCCCAAAGACGACACCACCTCAGTCAGTCGCGATTCTTACATCGCGACCAACGCTAGAGCTTTTCCTCTCTCTTTCGTCTCGCTCAACTCTGCCGCTGAGCCCCCTAATTTCTTGGCTGAAAGAGGCGAGAGAGGACGGGCCGGACTGGCTCTACGGGGCAATGACAGCGGTAGATCGAAACTCAAACCAAGGAGCGCGCGCGGGTGAGCACCGGGACTCCCTCCAGCTGCTTTTCTCCAACAACGCCATTGGACTCTTTCTTCGATCGTCGTCGCGCAGCCGTCTTTGGCGCCTTCCACCAGCACGTAACTTTCGTTGTCCATCCCAGTATGGTCAGGCCCGAGTCACCTGGTCGACCACCTACTCACCTAGGGCGGACTCACCAGCTCCATCCCAAATTTCGGACACAAAAAAGGAAAAAAGATTTTAAAAAAAAAAACAGAGGTTGCAGATTCGAGCACGAGTATAAATCCTTCGTCTCCTTTCCATCTTACGATCTCATTTCCTCCAAATCCCATCCCACCGCTTCTATTCGTCTCTCTCACGACGCCGCATTAGCTCGAACCGCGACTGCATTCCACGGCGTCCTCCACCACTTGTCGACTCGCGTCAATTCATGAAGTATTATCTGTAGCCGGCTCGACGATGTTGGGGAAATGCTTAGAGAAAACGATAGACGTGACTCCAGTGTCAGAAGCTCACCACTCATCGTTAAGGGTGCTCGAATCCGGATTCAGGGTCAATGTTGAATTTCCCCGGCCCATCACAATAAAAATTTCCCGTATACTGATCTTTGAACTGGGCCGCTTTCGCTCGGGCCGAGCCAAGTCTGGCTCTGGACTTTCTCTCTGAACGCCTTCTTCGTCCAAGCCTATCCCAAGGATCTCCAATATGGCGCCGTACTCCATGTAAATAGCTTCGCGGGAATTTCTGAAACGAGCTTTTCGAAAAGTAATTACAGGCCTCGTGAGACCATCCAGATCAAAAGTTATGTACAGATTTCGATTTATGAGGATTTTTTTTTCTTAGTTCGTCGTTTCTAAGCAATATCCCATTAACTGTGTGGTAATCGTGCAACGAGGCTTGAAAACCGAAAAAAAAAAAAGTTTGAACATTTTTCAAGAAGAGAAAAGGGTTTTAATTATAAATATATTTGCAATGCATTATATAATGAGTGCAATCATACCGACACTGATGCTCCGACTCTAGAAATTCGCACAAAGCTATTTACATGGAGTCGTCTACGTCATAAGCCTCTAAACTTTCTGGTCGATGTTTTGGATTTCATTAATGTCAGGACAATGATAAAAGAACCTAAAGTTATTGGTCTTAGTTTTCTTTAGACCAAAAAAATCTGCTTTAGTTTTCTGGAATATTAGGTTTTGTTTTTTTTTTCTGTGGCCAGAATTAAATTATGTATTTTAAAAAAATTAAAAATTTTTCACTCGAGTGGTCAGTCTATTGATTCGAGTGGACAGCCTGAACACCAATTTCACCTTAGGGAACTCGAAATCAAACAACTCGAACACCAGTTTTCCCTTGAGGAATCGGGAACCGAACTGGCGACCTCTCGAACATGTTAGTGTGGTCTAATCAGGTCACTCCATCTTGCTCACTCCTACTCAAATGGGTCATACATTACTTCTTAATCCACATAGAAAGAGCTGAATTGTTATTTAGGTTAATTAATTAAATGAGTTTAAACATAATATGAGTGTTGAATAGATTATAAGTGAATTTAAAATTTACTTAGACCTATTTCACATTTATGACTTTCTTTTCATTCAATCTCGCTCTTACTTAATCTTACTCTTGCTCTTGCTCTCTCTCAATTCATACTTTCACCTAATTTTGAGTGAGTTTTCTTAAGTTATATGGTGAATTTTGTTACTCAGCCAAAAGGGTGGGGGCGCGCGGATCGCAAAGTAGTTTTCGGTCCGAATAAGCAAAAATGGTCGGCATCGTCAACGCAATCCCATTATCCGATCTTAAAGAACACAAAAAGAAACGCGATTTTCTGAATTTCTCCGAACTCGGCACGCAAACCCAAAAAACACGTCGAAGAAGATCAGGGATGCGAAATCTACGGAGGATGTTGGGGGGTCATCGCCACCGTGAATCGATCCGCAAGAAATTCGAATCCGACGGATTAGACGCGAGCTACCAGGAGAGGAGGCACGCCGTGTCCGTTTTCTCTTCCTACTGAAACGACGGGGAACAGCCCTTCGAGTTTCGACCTCTCGTATAACTTAGCTGGCCATCGGGTCCAATTCTGGTTCGCGCTTGCTCTCAACTCCTTCGGAAACTCCCGCAAGAAACCAAGAAGACGATCCCCAGAAACCCTCTCGGTCTCGGTCGAGTTCCTGAAAGAGAACGAGGTATGTCTTCCTTGGTTGTTGTCCGGTGTCCCTCCTTGTTTTGCTAAATTCGTGGAGGTTGCTTCTCGTTTTCTCCTAGATTTTTTTTTTTTGGGGTTCATGAAGCTACCCAGTTCCGAATTTCCCTCCTTTTTGCTGGCGCCTTTGGATTTTTCTCGTCGTGGGTTGATGATTTCTTTCGAAAACTGTGTTTCTGCGTTTTAAAATTTGGTGGGTATCTCTGTTGCAATTGTTCTTTCATGTGGGAAGAAGAGAACTAGGGTTTTCATGACAACGTAAGCAATTCGTGAGTTTTGATGCTGAGCTAACGCGACCCTTTTTGTGCGTTTAGCAGCGATTGTCTTCTTCTTCGTTCTGGGTTTATATGGGTTCCGGAGGAACTGCGGATTTAACCGGGGACTGTGGAGACTTCATATGTGCAGAATCTGCGAAAAAGTTCCATCTTTTAAGAGTTATCGATGCTAATAAGCGGGTCTTGGGGCAAATGACTGCCATCGGTGACGAAGATCGCGATAATCTGGGGCCGAATACTCCTGATACCGACAGAGAGGATGGGGAAACTTTTGTGAGAGCCAAATCCCCGCTCGCTCTGCCGGAGATGATGTTGGAAGTAGATGTCCTTGATTCCTCGAGGAAAAAGATGATCAAGCGCTTGCTCATGTCCATCAGACCAGTAGCCCTCACACGCCTAAAGACAGCATCTTTGACCCATTTGCACCTGGTCCGGAAGATTTGTTGCTGGCACCCCGATGTGATAAGCGCCTCGATGAATGGAGAAGCAGCGTCGCGCGCCGCCTCAAATTTGGTGGCTTCGCGAGTAGCTTGGAAGATCGAATTCACGCGAATAGTTCGAGCGCTCCATCCGACAAAGAGATTGTTGATTCGGTGCACGATATTATCTGGAAGTTGTCATCATGAATCGGATGGAAGAAGTTTCCGCTGACATTTCGGGCGCAGACTGGGATTCCACTAAATGCAAGACTCCTCATCGGCCCCCCTTTTGAATGGCATTGCTGAGACCTGTCCCGGAGCTCCCATGAAGTCTTTGACGGGGTCGAGGAATATCAATTTGGACACGTGCAAAAAGCTTCTGTTTTGATCACCATCCGGCAGTCTCGACTTAACAGTAGTACTAACTTCATTAGGTAGATGTGCTTATTTTGAAACTCTGATCTTTTAGCTTTTTAGTAGCTTTTTGTTCTAGGATTTGTCTTAATCAAATAACAAGTCTGTCTTACTTTGCCCAACATGGGTATGCTGCTTACGTTGTACAGTCAACTCGTGTTCTTGGCATTGCATTCTGGAAAACTTGCTTAATTCAATGTATAATCTTTCTTTCGCCGCCATCATTCTAAGCATCCATTCTGGGGAAAAAAAAAGTGCCTATTGTTGCTGATGGCCGAGGAGGAATTGATATCATTGCCAACTTTACCAGCTTGTAATGTCGTCATATTATTACTTAATTGGGTATCGAGCTTTCTGTGTGGATATCGATTTGGAAAAGTGGCGTGTTTGGTTAGCGAAACTGTGAGACTTTGCAGAAGTAACAGGTCCCGTTACTGAATTTAGGATGAACAAAGGCGTGCCCCTTTGGACTCTGTTGGAGGTCCTCTCTGTTTCTTATGTCGAGAGCAATGACTAGTTCTAAAGGTTGTGATTCTGCTTCAGGGAGCAGTTCGAACGTGGGACAGAGCTAACGGCTATTCCTAATTTTCGACTTTCAAAACTGCCGATACGACGTGTCAAACTAAACACACGAGAAACGACGCATATGACTCATTTTAATCTACATATGATGCTGTGGACAAAATCGATCGTGCCAAATCGATCATGTATGTATGATTCATGATAGCTCGAGGGATTGTACGGCCCTTTTATTATAAAAACGAGGATTCTCTATTTCTTGGGGAATCACACTAAGTGGTTAAACTTAAATTTGAATACATGATCTTTACTGCCTCACTTTGAAAGTGTGTTACTGAGGGAAGAGAATGTCTGCAGGGGGTAGTGATCATCCGTGACAAATGAACCTCTTGTCTGAGGCATACACTTATCCGTACAAACAAAAACTCTCGTTCTAACGAAGTCAAAACTTCGTCTCGTACTTGCACTCCTGGCTCCGAATCCTCATCGCTGGCACCTGGATCGTGTATCGGCACTCGGACGTTGTCACCGCGTGCCTCTTCAACACCTTCCACAGCCTCACCCTCCCCGGAATCCTTGTCCTGCTCTCCATGATGACTTCCCCACGCAAGACATCCCTCACCAGCGGCGCCATGTCCTCCGCCACCACTCTGTCCACCTCCAGCATCAGCCTGCACGGCATCTCCGCCGACTTCCTTCCAGGGATCTCCCCTGAAAGCAGGTCTGCCTCGCCGACTTGCCTGCCTCGGTACAAGATGATGCTCTTGCCTGGCCCATGCCTGAAGCTGAAATGGTTGGGGTTGTGGACTAGGAGGACGAGGTTGAGGGTGACATTAAGCTCGACCTTGAGGACAGGAACTAAGGCGACTCTGGGGGAGATGCCACTGAGGGCAGCGGAGACAACGCGGGTCGTGGGGTCTCTCGGCTTGAGGAGGGTGAGGGAGAGTACGAGAGCGATGGCAGAGAGGAAGAAGAGGAGTAGGATTGGCGCCGCGAGGAGGAGTACGAGGCAACGCCGTCCTCTAAGGGAGCTTTGGCCTTTGGCGGCGAGAGCTTGGTCGTCCTCTTCAGTGTTCATGGCTCATTCAGGGGTGTCCGTCGCTCACGAGAGAGAAGAAATGACGACAGAAAACAACCCGAGGCAGAGAGATGACGGGGATATGAAGAAACGGACCAAGGGACGATGCACGACGCATGCGCATGAAGAGAGGCTTTTATGGAGCGGCGGGAGGTTGGAACGTTTAATGCACTGGATCACCTACCAACTGTTACGTGGAATGTCAGATTGTATGTACGAGAACATGTTTCGGGGGACACAATGTATACACACGACAATGCGTTGCTTGTCGATGGCCGTGGGCTATGAAGTAGGCGACAGCAAAGAGATGGGCGTTGCCATAGCCTCGTGTCACGGATTCCACACCTGTGTGGCCTTAGGAAAACTTTCCCAAAGCAGTCGATTCACACGCGCGATACAAGGATCATACAGGGAGAAAGAAGATACGGAAAAGAAGCACGGATTTGTATTATGAATTGTGTGTATTACAAATGAGCGGATGACCTTTTTATATATATAAGTGAGAGATTTCGTCTTCCCAACTCTTGCCTTTTCTCCTTTTATTCTATATGTCTTGTCTTGCATGTTTGGATTCCTATGTTTTGTGTTATACAAGTTATCCTTTGTGATACTTTTCACCTCCCTTATTTTATAGGATCATCTAAATAGGGTCCGACCATTTACTTGACCACCCCCTCGGGACATCTTGGAGCAATCCAAAACACTAGGGGTCGTGCTTGGCCACACGCCCGGCCGCCTCATATCAGGTTTGGGGTATCAAGTCGTTCGTGGGACACTATGCCTGGTTCACGACCTAGTCCATGGCCTGGTTCACCGTTCATCTTGGCACGAGCAGTTTGTGGACCGTGATACTCGCATGTATGATCTGGGAAGCTTAGTTTGATGTTTACTAGAGGTAGATGTTTCATCACCCCATAATGAGTAAAAATTTCGTTGAGCAGGCGGTGGATCTCATCATTGTCCTTCTTACAATTTGACGATCAAACACGGCCTCCTTGATATCCCCCAAAGCACTCTGTGGTTTAAGTAATTGTTTCAGCTTGACCAAAGTAAGTCAATCAATCAAGAGCGATTAATGGAGGAGGTCATGGGCCTGTCCGCAAACAAAGAAGACTTAACGCTAGGCGGAGGGGAGTTCAATCCTCGCTCACGATGCGTAGACACAAAATTTCCAGTAGAATAAGATGGAGGCCGAATCGGAGCCTTTCTCAGAGGCAGTCCAACGTCTTTCATTAGAATCCACACAGTAGTCATCCCATGCGTTACAGACTTTGGACTTAAATCACATGAAAAATTTCTACCAAGATCAGCACATTCACCCTCTCATCCTTAGGCTTGCCCATGAAGGCTTTATAAGCAGTAGTCCCCATGCAAGTTCTGCTGTCTAACTTTATTTCCAGAGAGTTTCAGATGATCATCAACGAATGGCACTAATCATTTGAAACAAGCAACTTCAGAGCTTATCTTTAGTCATGCGCCCCATATTTTCACTTCACGGTGCTCATGGCTTCGGGTTACGTTTATAGTAAGACAGGACAGGCGAGACAGAGCAGGACCAGGCAACTGAATCATCCTAAAAGCTGTCTTGGCTAGTATTCAGGGAAAAGAAAAATCATCCGAAAAGCCGTCTCTAAACATGCAGCATTTACACTTCTTTCTGCTACTAATAAGAACTACAATCACCATCTAATAAAAATAGCCCTTGGCTTTCAGAATTACTTGCTACAAAGGCATAGACAGAGGCCTAAATCTGCTGGTGCTTCCGTCAAATCATGAGTTCAGACTTTGGCCCTTTATTCATACTAGCAATTAGGAAATCGCAACACCATTATAAGCAAACATGGGATATATAGAAGCTGTGTGCAAAACCATCTGTATGTACTTTGATCTCGTCAAATTTCATTGACGCATTGTTAATTTCTTTACCGCCTGTATGATTCATGAAGGACTCAAATTCTACTGGAGTTTGACATGCACAATAACTGCAGATTTACTAAGACATTCTTTAAGGGGAAGTAGTTCCCATTAAGACTAGAAACCATTTTTCATGCACATTTGAATGGCGTTACAATTTACTAGTGCTACACACCATTCAGTAACTGGATGTGTATATTGCCGTTACATGGACAAGTAAAATTGCACTGAGCGTTCCATAGAGCCAACAATACAATAAGTCAAACATGCAAAGTTACTCACCAGATAGGACTCTAGATCGAGTTAGATGGAAAAACAGGGCCAACCAAATACAAAATAGTAATCACCAACCCAGAAAACTTAGTCATCTTCCACATCAATTACTAGTTCAGAGATAAAATTCTACTTCCTCCAAGTTTGCAGGAGGTTCTTACTAATGTGGGATGTCAACTATTACAATGCCCTGCTACAGCAACTAGACAATAAACTATATTTTTTTTTGTTGGTTTTAGGAATGAACTAGTAAGATACATAAGAATAAAGTATGTGCTTGCGAGGTGTCGATTCCATTCAGAAACTGGTGACAGCAATCAATGGATTAACTAAAAAGTTTCATGACATTACAATGCTTTGACGGACAAAACAAACATTTGAACATATATATTTGCATGGTCTAGCTGGACAGAGCTGCAAGTTTCAATCTAGGACACGTTCATAGATTATCACCCTGGTCTCATTGCTTTGCACTCTGAAAAATGAGTCAGTTTCACCTTGTTTCCTGTTAATTTCAATCTCTTCACCTGTTGAGAACCTTCATATTGAATTTCTTCTTTGCCTTAAAGACTACAAGTACACTTTGGCGTCTACCTTTCTCCACTGTTAAAACAACTTGGACATAACTGACCAATAACAGAATGATTTACATCTTAAAGATGCACAAACAGAAGACACAAACTCTTTACACAATCCATGACATCAGAATTTAAATTTTCGTTTCAGTCCCCGATATGAAAAAGCGAAACTTGGCCACATATCAAATAATTTTCTTTTATCAGTCATTAATGAGACAATGCATACTATATCAGCAATTCAGGGAGAAAACACAAAAACATGCCCTTCCATGCTAATTGATTATAGCAGCCAAATTACTCAGCTTGAAGTTATCTTCGGGTAGAACAATACGACATGGCAGCTCTCTTGAAGTTACCTTCGGTAATGTATATAAAACAATTCAATGCAATCATCTTGAGTTCCAAAATCCTTTCTTTAACTGCTAAGCAGTGAGAACATAATTTGAGAAGTAGTCCTGCTGAAGTACTTAAAGGGGAAGTGTATCCAGTATATCGTTTGTCCTACAATAAGTGTCCATATAATCCAAAAAGTGCAGTGCATTGCAAATGCAAATGCCTGTCTGCATTCAAGTACATCTGATAAATCTAGCAACTTTTAACATTGCAGATAATGCCAAAACATCCTGTATGGCATTGATATACCTGGAGGAAGTGAGACATGGATTGCAAAACAACGACTAATCCCAATCTAGAATCTGCACAAAATCTCTATACCATTCTCAACTACGAGCTCATAACTTAATTATCCCAACAAATATCCCCCCGACAAAAGTGTAAAGAGGCCAAAGAAAAAGAGACGCGTGCACCATAAAATCCTAGAAGCAGCCAACATAGACATCAATCAACTACAGTTTGGTCTTATACTTGCACTGTTGATTCCCCACAGTTCTATTGGACACAAACAGACTCAAATCGCAGGTAGTCGTGGAAACGACATGGAACTTGAACAATCCCATGATCGTCACCTTACCAGACATCTTCGTGTACGTGCTGAGCGGCAAGACCCCGGACAGGGAGTCCGTGTACGCCTGCGGGTTCGACAGGAACCGGTTCGCCAGCAGGGTGAGCGTCACGTTCATCTGCTTCGTCTGGTCGGCCGATATCTTGCCCGCGGGGATCGCGACCTCCCCGACTTGCTCTCCCCTGTAGTTCAACAGAGCGGTGCTGTTCCCGTACTTGAAGCCGGCCTTGTTGGGGTTCTTGACGGAGAGGTCCACGTCTAGGGTTACGTTCAGGTTAAGCCCGATGGGGGCGATGCTGAACGACACCTGCAGGTTCTTGAGCTTCACCGAGTTCACGGTGGTCACGGGGTGCTTCGCCTTGAACACGGTGAAGGCCAGGATCACGATCAGCACTACAATGAGGACGAAGATCACCACCAGCGAAATGCAGATGTTCCTGCATCTGTGGCTTCGTTCGGGGGGTGCTCGCGGCTTCGCGGGATTCGATGCAGATTCGACGTCCATGAGCGAGCTTCCAAAATCAATCAATGACCCGCAGAAGACGATCCAAAACTGGTGTATTAAAGCGAAGATAGACAAAGGGCTTCTACTTTCTAGAGTAGGAAGGTGGAATTAGGCACTAAAACAGTTGGAAGTTGGAGAGAGAGAGAGCTTTAAATTCGAAGCGTGTTATGGGGTCAAAGTCCCAGCTCGAGCTGCTGCTCACCAATTTCGCTTCTTGACTCCATTCCTGAGTAACCCAAAATTTCTCCGACCAGAGTTAATTGAAGGGCGACCCTCCTCCCTTTTGCCTTTTCTTTTATGGTGGGGGAGAGTCGAATGCGATGGCACCACGTGAGGAGGTGGCGTCCGGATACTCTCTCTCTCTCTCTCTCTGTCCGTGTCTCCCAATCAATCACTGGTCTTTTTCTCTTTCCGAGAAAATGGCGCCGACAGAAAAGGAGGAGGAGAAGGAAGCGAAGAGCAAGCGCAGAGAGGGGGAGAGGGACGCCATTAAATAAGGAGTGTAGTTGGGAAGTCCAAATCGAAATCCATGGACGCGCGCCATGTGAGAGCGAGAGAGAGAGAGAGAGAGAGAGAGAGAGAGAGAGAGAGGGGGGGGGGGGGGCTGGATTTGCCGAGCGCCGACTTCCACAGAGGAAATAAAGACAGAGAAGGAGGCATATGCGCATGTGGAAGGAAGACTAGTCGAATAGCTTCCTCACCCGATACGGTGGCCGGTGATGGAGTGGCAAAATGAATCGGATTTATTTTTTGGTCGGAAAATGATTCGGATTTTAATTTTAAGTAAAATTTTAAATAAAGTCACGAAGTGTTCTTTTTTTTATCAAAATTTTTTGAAAATGTTTCGAATAAATATCTGAAATGCTCAAATTATTTCGAAGAAGAGTTGGGCTGGAGGGCATTTTCTTCATTAATTTTTTTCTATTTTTCTTTTTGCCATCTATCTTTTTTTTTTTTCCTTTTTTCTCCCCTCCCTGGCCACCACCAGCCCCAGACCACCATCGCTTGGGTGGCGTCGAGTTACCCTCGACGGATCTGGCGAGGGGTCCGTCGAGGGTCGCCCTCCCCTACCTAGGTAAGCGCAGCCCTCACCCCTGTTTGAGGCCGACGATGGCTTGGGGAGGAGGAAGGGATGAGGAGAAAAAAGAAAAAAAGAAAAAATTAGAAGGAAAAAATAGAAAAATAGAAAAAAGTCAAGAATAAAAATATAGTTTGATTAGGCCTTTTTAAAAATAATTTAAACACCCTTGTTTGCAACAACATTTACTTCAAGTCATCATTTGAGAAAAATGATGACACTTCAATTTCTTTTTTGAGAATTTCCATAATTTTATGATACATTTGTTTGAATGAAAAATGAAATCATTTTAAAAAATGGTTAGTTTTTATTTGGTTGGGAATTTAAAAATATTAATTTCCTCCTTACCACAAGGATAAATCATTTTTTTTCCCGATTTAAGCTTTGTTATTTTTAGTCATTGAAAACCATTCTCCATAGATCGATTAGTTTTATGTAATCTAAAAACCCGAAAAGGATGGTAAGTTTGTTTTCGAGAAAAAACTTCATGGTAACGAATTTTTCGTGAAATCATTTTCTAGAAAAATGTTGGCATTCATTTTTCTCACTTTAAGTACGAATGTTTTCTTTGACCGACAACGATTTTCGGTCAAGCAATATTTTCAACAAATCAAATGCATTAAGATCCAAAAAACTAATTCGCGGTAAATTTTTTCATTCAAAAAAACACTCTTTCAATGAGAAAGCTTTCCGCTAATTAATTTCCCGAACTTTCATGTGTTTTACTCGTTTGGATGACTAGTCAATGGAAAATGGTCAAGGCAAACCCCTGCTCTTGAAGTTAAGAAAACAAATTCTAATTTTGAAATACAAGAAATCATTTTCCATGAACAACATGGAAATGATCTTCCCGAAAAGTATTTTCCTTCGTCATAAAATTTAGATAAAATGATGTGGTCAAGGGTCGCGACCTGAGGAGGCCCTCTTGCGGATTTGGTGAGCTTACTCAACTATTTCTTTATGCAATCAGACTTTTACGGCATATAGTTATTTTCGAGTTGGTTTCCTTGCTAAAAAAAAAACGAAAATGCTGATGTTAACCGACTCATAAGATTACTTGAATACCGACCAAGCAATTTGACGCTCACATGTAATTATCAGGTGTTAACTAGATTGAATTTTCAAAAAAATCAACAAAAATTGAGGTGGCTGGAAGCAGCCCTCACTAGCCACTGCCGGGTCCGCGACCCTGGCGATGCGTAGACGGGTCACATGACCAAGTGTCAATTCTAGCATGGGTCACGCAATGGAAGTCTCTTTTTATTTATTTATTCAAGTTTCCTATGCTCTATCTTGTAATATTTATTTTGTTATATTTATCATTTCTAGGTCACTGTTAAAAAAAAAAATCAAGTAGGGCACCAGGTCAACATCTAACGGAGACTTAATCAGTATTTCCATTCACATAGAAAGTGTCTACTAGAGACTTACTTTGACCAGTGTATCCCGACGCAAAATAATTTCGACAGAAGGACCAACCCAAAAAAAAAAAAAAACGCAACGGAAAAGTTCCCTATCATGCCATTTTCTCCCTAAAAAAAATTATTTAGCAAGGTGTCTCTCTAGAACCCTTCTTTTTCTAGATAATGATTAATGATAACCTTTGGATCACAAAAGTAAAAGATTTTAAGTCTCGTGATTTCACAGTATGAACATGAACTTAATTTGGTGCGTGAAATTTAAGTCACGTCCCTAGGTCGCCCAAAAAAAAAAAAACCGAAAACAAAATAAAACAAAATAGACAAGACAAGGCGTCCACGGTCAACGGATTAAAACGCGGTACGTGTGAACTTACAACATGATTAGACTTTGATCGTGATGGACGGATGCATTAGGTTCAATCATTCACGCGCTTTGATTAACATGTGGATAACATGGCACTCAATGGTCATACCTTTTAGACCCTAGTTTTAGAAATTAGAATTGTCCCGCCTTTTCTGAAAAATATCCATCCAAAATGCAATTTCAGCGGTGAACAATTTTCAAGTTAAAACTCTCACTTACTAAGAGGATGCTTCCTTATGCATCAAATAAGAGTCCAAAACTGAAGCCTAAACAAACCGAACCACGTCACTAGACAGCACATGCGACCTACTGGTAAAGTGATTAAGAGATGAAACGCTAATATCATAGATGCAGAGTTCGACTTTCGTGCCCGATAAAAAAGCAAAACATAAGTCAAAAAGAGAAGATTGCAGGTCAAGGAATTAGGGGATGAAACGCTAAATATCTTAAATGCAGATTTCGACTTTCACGCTCTACAAAAGAAGCAAAACATAAGTCAAAAAGAAAAGATTGGAGATAGAAGAAACCACACATGCAAAAGGACAAATTATTCCTCTTGTGCTCGTAGAAAACGCATCCGATCGATAGTTTGACCCTACTTATCAAAATTACCAATCAAATTTGTTTTGGCAATATCGGCAATTGGAGTTTATGCTAGCCAAACCTGCTCTCCCAAGTGTCAAATAGTTTTCTTTAAACTTTAGAAAAGGACTCAAGCCAACTACGTGAAAAAGAAAAATCTACTTCGATGTTTAAACTGACCACCTAAATAAGAAGTCCCCATCCATCATTGTTGTCCGGAAATCTCCCTCAAATCTCTATGCACCTTTTCAGGAAAATCTCTAAAGTCTTTTGCTTGAAAGAGAAAAACAAATCACTTCTTAGAACCCAATACATGAAAGACAGCATTCAGCATTACTTGGTTATACGTTAACTTTAGTCCAATATAATAATCATAACTAAGATAAGATAAACCATGTCCTCCTAATGACGCGACCGATTGACGACACGACAACATTAGTTTTATCCAACACACGTATACGTACTTACAAGTTACAAGCATGAGTTTTTGACTTTTTCCAAATAAGTCTACCTAAGATGCATAAGATGGAATACTGTTTCGTCGTGAGTTTAGCAGCGCATAGATAGAACATAGAAAGAAGGAGATACCCAGACATCTGTTCCTTTAATTGCTATTTAACTTTGCTAACATGGCTAACGGAGGCTAAACAGCCGATGCTGCTTAGGCGCCATAAGAGTTCCCCATCCTTGGGAGGAAAGCCCCCAGAACCAAGAGCTTATTTCATCATGAACATACTACTTACATGCGAAACTCTGCATATTGGCTCTGTAACTTGAGTTTGGCAGGCTCGGGTTACTCGACAATTTCGATGAGGGTGGGCTCGTAATCGCTGGGAGCCTCGAATCCGTGAAGATTAATCACAGTAGCAGCAACATTGGCGAGACCGGCTTCGGCCAGATCCCCGTGAAACCTGACACCTGGCGCCAATCCTGGCCCTCCGATCGCAATCGGCACCTAACGCAAAGGCACTCTAAAATCAGCCTCCACATGAGCTTAAATCACACAAAGGTACACAGCAATATTGGATGTTCCTGAAGTAAACTTTTTTGAAAAGAGCAATGACAACAGTTAATTATGGAAAATAGACTGTCCAGACTTGCTGAGATCCATAGGACATTCGAAATGATCAGTCCAAGATCACACCTAGATTTACCAATTACCAAAATTGACTCCGAGCACCTTTTTTTTCCCACGAAAGAACCTCCAAATGCAGGATGACGTGCAGAATTTCGCAAATGAGAAGTCAAAAACCACATCATTTACAATGTCTCAAGGTTCACCCTCCTAGGAGAGGCCATTTTGATCCAACCATGTCTATGCTTTTGCAAGTGTGCCAGTACTCCTACATGATCGTTAATCTCCCATTGATGAAACAAAACTTGCAAGGCTAATTGTAGCACATACTTCTCTTTTTCCACTCTTTTGTCCATGTTGCCCAAACAATTCCCCGCGAGGTTATGACTGCCCAGATCCAATCTAGATTGAATAACAGTACTAAAATTATACGAGTAGAACTTATATAGCACATAAAAGCTACTTCCTCCAAATTTAGGTGACTGACCCACTTTTGGGATAAATGTGTGTTGTCCTAGGCAAATCCTACCAGCAAAGAAATAACATAATAAAACTTACTGGCTGAAGGGTGTGGGAAGTAAGAATCTGAATGTTGCCATTCTTGTCGACTAGGGGTTGCCCAGATTTATTCCTCTTCACCATGTCCTCGGCATTCCCATGGTCTGCTGTAACAACATAAATTCCACCTGCCTGATCAACTGCATCTAGGATAATCTGCAATTTATAAGACGGCCACACTCAGACAAGCGAAAATATATGTGAGAAAATAACAACTAATGGACAGGGAAAAGACGACGACTCAGTTTCTTTTAAGTGCCAACATGCAATGCAGCTCCAAAAAGAATCACATACTACTACAAAGAAGGGAAGAAAAGGCCGAAAGCAGATAAAAGTCCGGCGGGGAAAATATGAGACGATAAGGAGTGAATGCGGAATTGAGATGCCCGAAAGGCCAAGGGATTAATTGTGAACATTAATTACTTGATTAGTTTCAACTTTCAACATTTTCAACTTTATGGCACCAAATAACTTAATGGGACCAAGAACGAAGTTATTGAAGTATCCAAAGAAATCATCTCCACTATCTCAGGATAGGACAAAAAGAAAAGAAGATTTGTGGAGACCAAACCTTAACAGCCTCATCAGCAGCCTTACATCCAACAATTGTTGCTTGAATATCTCCTGTATGTCCCACCATATCACCATTTGGTAGGTTTACCCTCACCTGATCATGCAAGCGATCAAGTGGATCAGATCAAGCTATTTTCTCAGTATCCATAAAGAAGGTCCATTAGATTACCTGATCAAATTTTCTACTAAGAATGGCATCCCTTGCCTTTTCAGCAATCTCTACTGCTTTCATCTTTGGGCAGACATTAAATGGAATTCCTATGTCACTAGGGATTTCGACATACTCCTCTAATTCAGGTTAAAATAGCCAGACCGATTGCCATTCCAGAAAAAGGTGACATGGCCAAATTTAACAGTCTCACTGGTGAACACAAATGAATAGTAGATCAGCATATGTATGGCTCAACGACAGTAAAAATAATAACAAGCGTCGGGACCAACTAGCATTGCAAGAAATTAAGAAAAAATCATCTGCGAACATTCTACCAATTACCAAATGGAGGAAACCAATTCCTACTTTTTTTATGATCAATGAGACTGGACAACATGCCTTGATCCTAAAATGTTACCTCAAGAAAATGGAAAGCATGGAGATATATGGACATAGGTGAAGAAAAATAAAGCATTTTCTTCCTCGTTTTAATTGTTCAAAACATTTCTTCACCACGGATGACAAAATACTCAGCATCCTCCCCTCCCAACACACAAAAAGATAACCTGCAATAGTATCGCTAAAGAGAGCAAATTGATACTTGCTAACCTGCAAGCAAATGTTCGGATACCATTGTGAACTAGATATTCACCAGATGTCCTCTCTATCTCTGGCGGAGAGACAAGGTAATGGCTTGGAAGCTTCAGTTCACCATCATACTGAAGCATTCCAGCATAATGAATTTTAGGAAATCGAACCCGATCGAATTTATCGAAGTTATCATATTCAAGTGCCTTGGCAAGCATAACCATGCGATCTGCTCGGAAATTGAATGTAACAACAGCATCACCATCCACGATGGGACCAACAGCCTTCCCATTCTCGTCAACAATGACAAAAGGAGGCAAATATTGGTCACTGGCATTAGGCTCTGCCCTGAGTTTTTTTACTGCCTCAACAGCACTTCTAAACTTATGGGGAGCTTCTCCAAGAACGTGTGCATCCCATCCTCGTTTAATGACATTCCAGTCGTTCTGTAAAAGATCCACCACATGGTGAGTTTATGAAGGTATTTCAAATGGGCTAGCAGATCTTCAGCTGAAAGCTACACAGAAAATAGCTTCTTTTGGGAAAAACAATTATGGTCATGCATAAATATGGTTTAAGACAAGTCATTGTGTTCAGTATAACCAGTTAAAGTTCATTTGCAACCTACCTCATAACGGTCCATGGTCACGTACATGCGACCTCCACCAGATGCGATTTGTGCATCAACTCCTTTTTCGCGTAATTTTGCAAGATCATTCTCAAGAGCTTCGACAAAGCCCACACTTGAACCATCCAAAACATCACGGCCATCAGTCAAAATATGAGCTCGTATTCTCTTAGCACCATGCTCAGCAGCACCTTTTATGAGCAACTGCATAAGAAAGGAAGGAAAAAAAGTGATATATATATATAGGCACAACCGCGACCTCACCTAAAGAAGACAATAGATTAAGTGAAGAACAGGAACAACCTGCAACTGATCAAGCCTAGAGTGAACACCACCATCACTTAATAGCCCAATAAGGTGCAATGTTCCATTCTCAAAGCATTCCTTTATATACTTAAAACCTTCTCCTTCATAAATCTTTCCAGACGCTAGGGCTAGATCAACCAGTTTTGCACTGCATCAAGAATGGATGAGATTCAGACTGCCATAACTGCTGTATATTTGAATGCCAAGAAGCACACGAATAAAGAATAAATAAGAGTAGGACAAGTGATAGTCTCCTGTTCTATCGTTTCATTGAACCAAATTCCCAGTTTATATCATACATAATCAGCACGTCATACAGCTAAGATAGACGAGCACATTTCAGTGATTTCAGGTTATTCAAATTTTCCAATCAATTAGATCATGAAAGAACTGGGTGTTGAGAAGTGATATCGCTACAAATCCATGACACTAGGCCAATACATCCCAATTTTATGCGATTCATTTTTTGTTAATCTACTCATTCAGCCGATTTGGAGATTGGATATAATTAATAGCATGCTTGTTTTGAAATGATACAGGAAGTGGGCCAGATGTACTGAAGTTGTTCCTTTTAGTCAATTTACATATGAACAATGAAATTTGAACCTTTCAGTCTAAACTTGCTGCAACCCTAATTTCCATGGTTGAGGTACATTACATCCTTGTTTCATTCAGATATATAGGCCCAAAAAAACTCGGGCAAAGGATATTCTCTAAAATAGAAATTTTCTACGCTGCTATGTAATGCAAAGAGAGGTTCCTATTTCTTCCATAAACGTTCGAATTCTATTCAAGTCCACCACTGAAATCACGCGAAAGAGAGACACTTTCATGACAAAACTGCAAAGCTAATTTTCTGCCAGTTATCGACCACAATAATATCAGCAATCCAGCCTAGTCTTCTAAATCTGATTCAAATTTGTATAGCATGGAAATTCAAATTCACTAATTATGCTTTGATAACATGAACATGCAACTTCGCTATTCCATCGAGACATATCATGGCATGGCAAGTAATTTCGCTACAAAATCATGTGCACCAACGTGAATCACGAAAAGAACCAGAGTGACCAGACGAAAATCTAACCCTTGCGCATAAATGCGCCCAGCGCCTAACGCGTTGTGACCAACCTCGCTGTTGCCCATGTCATCATCCGAGGGAAGCCCTACTGCAGTTCCATGAGCCTTTATCAATCTCCACTTGTCAGGAGCACCCTTTTACACAGGAATACATGACCAGAGAAGTAAGTTCCAGGTCCAGCCACCAATTTTCTCATATTCTTACATACATATACGAAGTAATTGTTTAATTTGCCGTTTTTGTGTGTGGTACAATGTATATGAAAAAATGACCACATCCCCTGTTTTCACTGGGCCAAATCACAAATGCGGTATCAATCCGAGGGCAAAACATGCAGTTCGCTGGGACAAATCCCAAACGTGGTACCAATCGGAGGCAAAACATGCAACGATCCATTAAATTCCAACTCGAGCTCAATCATCAAATTAGAAAAGAAACAGGCAATAGTGAGCTAGAGAAAGAAAGAAACAACAGAGTAGATTTGTCAGCAAGCGAACAAGCACCAAACCGAGACGCTCGAGTGCCCTTTTTTTTGGGGGGGACGGACCTTTCTGAGAGAATCCATGGCTGGAGTATCGGCGACGTGGATGCAGTTATACTGATCGGGGTCGGCTTCGCCCCACCCATCCAGAACCACCACAGCCACAGTCCTCCCCTTCGGCAGCTTCGGTGATCCGGCAGCTTCCATGAGAACCCCGAGCCTTCCATCTCTCTACCTCCGTCTCTCTTCAAAACCACTAAGACCAAAAAGTCGACACGTATCGATGAATCGGTGAGCAGAGCTGCCCAACTTCGTCTCGTCCCCAACAACTACGAAGAAGAAGAAGAAGAAGAAGCGCTGGAAGGAATAAATGAGGCGGGAGAGAAGTGACGTGAGGCCATTGAATTCCAGTGCCCCAGCTTTACACTTGGCGCGCCATGGAAGAGTGCAGAAGGAGCGACAAAACGACATGCGCTTTGGATTTCAATAAGTAATTCAAAATTAAATTAATTTCAGGGAAGCGCGCGTCCGCACCATCGGGTTTGGCTCGCTCGACCCTCTAAAAACTAACAGCCTGTCGAGGCCGGCTATGTTAAAAATACATCCGTAGAAAAGCGTTTCACCATAGAGAAAAGCACCCACTAGATCAGAGATGGACAAAATGAAAGTGAGAATGTCAGCTTGAGTAATGCAAACATTAATGAGAATTCAATGCCTTGAAAATCGAAGGGCTTCTCCGTCAAATTCGTCCAGAGAGGTTAAGTCAGAGCCTAACATTAAGAATGAAATCTCTCTACTAATTATGATACATTATATGGGAAAAAATCCTTTTATCTTACGTCCTTAGAATCCATTTTATACAAAATATGAGTCAGAAATTAATTCATCTAATAAGTATGTCTAATATCTATTTTGTCATATCGTGCCATGCGTGATTATTCTCCTGCCGTATCCTTTCATCATCCAGTGACGTATTCAATTTGTCATTATCAAGCTACATGTGATTTGCAAGTTTATATCATTCTCGTGCATGGTGATTGAATTTTTCATTTAGATTGACAGTCCCATAGACACCTTTCTCTCGTAAAATGGAGCCACGTCACTAGACACGAGAAAACTACTTCGTTGATTAATTATGACAATGACAGTGAATAAGAGTTTGGGCCACATCTTCAAATTTCTAGATTTCAAATCTAAAATATCATAAATCCCTAAAAATTGATTGATAAATGTTTTAAGATTTAACAAAGAAAATTTGAGTCGTGATATTGAAAGGATGTTGTGGGATGGAGGAATCTAATCCATTGCCCCTAAGATCTCAGATTATCATTTGATCATTTGTACGTGCACTTAGTTAGTTGACACTCCAACACTAATTTTGCCCATTTGATTGTTTGCTAAACCTAACTTTATCTAAATTGTTTATGGTCGTATCTTGATCTTGTAATTTGCTCAAATCTACGATTTGAAAAATCCTCAGGGTCGAAAACATATAACCATATATAGATCCAAAAAATCAGTTAGTTGGTTATATGATTAGAGCATTTATAATCCACAAAAAAAAATATATATGAATTTAAGAACTCAACTAAACCCAACAACTATGACCAGACATATATATAGCTGTCTTAGACATACCAAGAAAATTGTTGTTAATAACGTTATCATTTTACTTGCCACTAACGAAGGGACTTGAAAAAGATCAAAAATGAATGGTACGAGTAATCACGGGTCGAAGAGCAGTAAACATCTCTTCTAAGTAGATTGAGAATTCACCATGCATAATTATTAGAAAAAATTAGCAAAAATTACCCCGAATCCAGCATAAAACGTACTTACAAGATTAGAATGAGTTAAATCACTTCAGCATGACTATTTCGAAAATTCTCATTTTATTGATAATATCAAAGCAAATATCTATGGTCTAATTCATTGATCAATTTCATCGATTCACACTTCGGTGGTCCATTCTATTGATTGATTTAGAGCTCAATACCCAAGTATGGTCACTTCAATGCCCTTGACAAAAACGATTGAGATTTATACTTGACTAGATCTCTCCCTTTATTGTCGATGGCTTGGCCTATAAAGATATTGTACATACCAACAAATTCCTCAATCAGTTTATAACATAGATACACTGACCTATCATCCTATAATTCACGAATCAAATTCAGAATTCATCTCGCAAAGCAATTTTATAAATTAGAACATATAATATTTCACAAAGCAATTCATCAAACAGCGTACATTTCATCAATCACTTCTCAAACCATTTCAAAATTCATTTCATACATCAGTTTAAAAAGTCAACGTATAACATTTTGCAACACCTTTACTAAGATGTTTCTCATGCTATCAAAATAACTAAAAAGTAATAAATTATAATATATTCAATCCCCATCACTTTCAAGACACGAGTTCACAATTCATAGAAGAGATAAGCACCATTCACCGAGAAAGTCTAAACCAAAGCACAAAAGTAATCTCAAGCCGAAGAACTCGAAATCTTATCGATTAAGCGAATAACAATGTCAAAAATCACGTAACTCAGCTACTTAACCACTACTCGATTAAATTAAGCTTATTGGGCTAACAAAATTACTACGGGCTAACAAAGAAACTTGCGCATACTGCACATTCAGTGTCATTCGCTACACGTTGCTCCAGATTCCGATCAAACCGTAACTTCAAATCAAATTCTGTAAAATCTCACGGCTCCACAACATCATAAACAATCATTTCCATATTATTTGACAGCTTAATAAACTCTAAATTGAACCCACAAAAACAAACTTCATAGATCCGAATTCACGACTCGGGGCCGAAATTTCCTCCTATTAGATGAACAGATGGCTTGAATCCTTATCGAGCTTTGCGAAAACAGTGTTGATCTGGCTTATCAGGATGTTTGAGACGTGCACGTGCGAATTTTCACTTGTATTCCTTGCTTTTGCTTTGCTCGCGGGCCTCTCCCTCTCTTTTTAACGTCCTTCGCCCTTTTTAGTACCGTCGGCCCCTATTTTCCTTCTTTTGTAATTTTTGGGCGGTTGAAGCTTCAAGACAAATTAACGGGCTTTGGGCTAGGCCCATTTATTACAGTCTACCTGCTAAATCGGGCATCAATCCAAAATTTTTAATCCTGCGAGGAAAAGTTGTTAATTTTTTTTAAATCTATTGCCTTTATTAATTCAGTCCTAAATTTTTTAATTTTACTAATTCGATCTTCAACCGTTTTAAATTTTTTCAATTGAGTCAATCCGGCCAATCTTGACAAAAATCGTTGACGTGGATGTTAGTTGCTTGTTGCCTATCAGTGTGGCTTGTTGGCATTAAGGTAAAAAACATTAAATAGTATTTTAATAAAATTTTCGAATTTTGAAAATTTTTATTTTATTTTTCCTTTTCTTCCTCACGGTCTCCTCACTATTTTTTTTTTGTTGTGACGGCGGCTCATCGGGGCCCTCGCCAATTGCGAGTGAGGCTTGCTAGGCACTTAACAGCTATAGTGAAAGAAAAGTGAAGAAGAAAAGAAAATAAGAAAAATTAAATAAAAATAAACATATATTCTAATATTATTAAAATTGACCGTGTTAGCGCTAATCATTCCATATCGGACGGTGGGTGTTTGCGCCAGTGATTTTTGGTCAAACTTGACGAAATGGATTCAATTGACAGAATGTGAAAAGATCTATAATTGAATCGGTAAAATTAAAAGGTTTAGAGCTGGATTGAGAAACATGGAATAGGTTAAGGGGGATTGTTTTGAACGATTTGCGCAATTTATTCAAAAAGTAGAAATAAACCATAAAAAATGGAAAAAATCTACCTAGGAGGAGATCCCATTGGTGGGAGATAAATATCTAAAGGACAAATCCAAATCAGAACCCACAAAATGTGTATGGTTGTCCCCATCATATCGCTTCTGCTTGGTGGATTTGTGCGTGAACAATTCCCACCGATTGGATCTTCTTCCCATTTCCGTCCACTCATTTGGTCCGACACCAAAACTTCACTTAACCCTTCCTTCTTCAACTCTCTCTCTCTCTCTCTCTCTCCATGGACAGCTCCATCGCCACCAACAGTTGCACCAGAAACTTCATTCTTGCGGCTCTACTTCTCTCCCTCATGTCTCCAGGTACAATCAATTCAATTGGGACATGCCTAGGATCCCATGCGACCGGCAACCCCGAGTTCCGGCCCGCGGTGACGGATCCCCCGGTCCTCGGGCAGCTGCTCCTCCCCCAAGACGGGGCCGGGAGGCGGCGGCAGCTGGGGCCGTTCCAGCTCTGCCTCGCTTGCAAGTGCTGCGCAGCTGCCACACCGACGCCCGTGTGCACCACGATGCCGTGCTGCTTTGGCATCAACTGCCAGCTCCCGAACAAGCCCTTCGGGGTGTGCGCCTTCGTCCCCAGGTCCTGCAACTGCACATCCTGTGCCGTTTAGCATCACCAACGTTGGTATACGGTCTTCCTATGCTGCTTCGGAGTTAGAACTAGAAAGGATGTTGATGATTTGTTGGAATCTTTGCTTGGTCTTTGCTTTTGTTGTGAGGGTATACTGAAATTGGGGGACACTTTGTGATTATGTCTGTTGATTTTTTTTTTTTTTTCAATTGATTGAGGCTGTACACAATGTGCATAGAACCATAGGCTTATAGATACTCATTATTGTAAAGTGTTTGACATTTCATTGGACCTAAGACCTATCTATTTATTTCCAATTTCCAACGTAAGTTTTTCGAGAGTACTGTTATCGCGACAAAAGAAAAGAGTTCGGCGACTCTCTTCACTTCCTTCCATCGACGTCATCTTGTTAATTCGATTGATTTTGGTTCGGAGAAAATATCACAAGTTGGGGTCGAAACAATTGCCATGAGAAAAATCTCTCATGTGGGCTGAAATGAAGCCTGGTATTTGGAAACTGTCTTTTCATGTACCAAAAGCAACACTATAGGCCCGGTCGTGCGGCCAGGCCGCAGGAGGATGACACCCGACCTAACATGTTTCGTGGTCCGCATCTATCGTGTTTCCATGGTTGGTCTAGTACATTGAGGTCCTATCCAACCCTTAATGCCCACCGTGAGCCGACGTGAGTCGCCCTGATCTTGACTCGAGCTCTGACTTGGATCCAACGGGACCGAAGTGCATGCAACTTTGATACGTACGGGGACCTCAATTTGTTCAAGAAGGTCGACGTGGTCTGCTTCTTTCCCATTTCTTGCGTCAGCCAGGCTAATCCCTTGCCCAAGCAATGACGTCAAGGCACTCGGGAATGTCAATTTTTCTATGTCTTGAATCTATATTCTGTATTCTGGATTAACGTATAGGACAGGGCGGTTATGATGTCTTCATTTAATTCGATTTGATCCAATTCCTTGCTTTTATGTGGACTTGATGTAAACGTTATTGCTGATGAATATTTTAGACCAATAATAATATATCCTGAATGCATATCTTTTCATTCCAATAATTCACGGATTGAAAGCGACTCAGCTAGATCACTTCTATTCTTCTTTTTTTTTTTTTTTTCTCTCTCTTTCAAGAGTCGGAGTAGTAAAAACCTCTTATTAGAATGAAAATGGAAATTGAAATGTCTGGTCACGATCTAGCAAGGAGTTCCAATTTTCGACAATTTTTTGATAATCCAAGGGCTCACGGGAATGGAGATCCGGCTACCTGAAAGCCCATAAAATGCCCCACAAGCCTCATTAACTAGCTAGGTTGCGTTTGACTTAGTTTTTCTGAGGAACTTTAAATGCCTTAAGCCCATTGGGAAAAATTTAGGATGTTTGATAGGTTTTCTTAATGGGCTTTAGGCCAAATACTAGCCTTGAAAAAGCTAAAAACCCAAATGCGGCTGCCTTGATCTTTCAGCATTCGTGGAATGGTAAAATTAGGTTTTAATAATTTTTTTTATCTCCAAGTACTACCCTCAATAATTCTTTAGTTTTCGATTTTGCCCTTTGTTGTTACTGTTCATCTTTTTTTTGTGCAAGGGCACTTGACAAAGTCGAGCAACAATCACCTGGTCATGTGACCCTCGCCGAGGGTGATCCGACCCCCCTCGCCTGGGTCGCACGAGCCTCGCGTGAGGGTCACGTGACCTCCCTTGCCTAGGTCGAGCGGTGCTCGCCACGGGTCGAAGTGGGGCTTGCTCGAGGTCATGCGACCTTTGCCAAAGGCCATCGACATCAGATCTGGCTCGTCATCAGCCTAAGCCCTTCACTGGTTCCGATGGAGGGTCTGGGGCCAGTTGGCCTTGACCAAGAACAGCTTGCACTCACATAATGGGTGAGATCCAAACGGGCGATCTCGAATTCTTGAGTTAAAAATTTCCCCGAACGTCACAATGGACTGTGCTAACACATGGTTCAATTTGGATAATTCGATAGAGGACGTTCCGATTAGCTTCTTTCCCCATTCTTTCCCATAGGAAAGTGATCTTCCTTTTCCTCGATCTTTTTCGGAAGCAATCCAATTCTTGAGGTGGAAATCCTCTTAAGGACCAAACCTCCTATACCAACTCGAAGAGCTCGGTTTGGAGAATCTCACGCAAGACATAAACATCAGCTTCGTTCCTCGACGTCACAGAATGTGAAACGAGAAATTAAAAGACTTTGGCACGACGTTCTTTCCCCAATTTTATGTCTTTCTTTGGGCTGATGTCGCTGGCATGACTCGTAAAGATCTTCGCGTGACATAGGACGCATCGTCCACCGGGAATTAAAGAAACAAAATGAAGAATGTCGTCAACAATAATTGTACTACGACCGGTCACGAGCACCCACTTCAGTTGTTTTCTCTCCACATAATTTAATCCATGAACCCCCTCTGTAGTGATTGCAAGAATCTCCCATTTCGATTCCTAATTACCTGACATTAGGATCGGCAACGTCACCCCCAAGTTCTTTCTTGCCAATATACTTATAATATCATTCTTGTAATTGTGTCGATTTAGTCGTAAACCTTCCCTTTTTTTTTTTTGTCAATTCAAGCTAAACCTTTTGAATTTGTGCCAAATCAGTTCATTAGGTCAATTTTGATCAGAAATCGCTGGCTGGAGGAAGAAGAGAATAGGGAAAGAAAAAATGAAAAATATAATAGACTTTTTTTAAATTTTAAAATATTATTGAAAATTTTGTCATGTCAGTGCCTCGTACGATTGAGTTGACACAATTGCAATAGGTTTACATCACCTGCTCCGTTTTTTTTTCCCTTTCTTTATAGGCCCTACCTAATTATCGATTAATCCCTCATTTTGGGGGTCCATTTCGCTGAAAATTTTGGATGCTCGTCCCATATTTTACTAAGTTTTAGTCCCAATTAAATTCGGATTTTGTTTACGTAGGTACAAGTTGTTTTTGGTGGTGACATTGAACGGCGCTGATTGACCCAACTTGTTGTTTGTCCAGTTTCGTGGACTAAATTACTTCTTTAATGTGAGTAGAACATGGGGAAATTTGACCATTCGTAGCTGTGATCGTGCCGGAGATTTCGTGCGAGTTTTCTTTTTTCTGAATCACGACATGGAGATGGATAACATAGAGAACAAAGAGACATTATTCCAATCGATTTTGGCTGTAGGGGGCTTTGAGCCCCGCGTGATGACCAAGTTGCACATTAGTACGAGGGAAATAAACAATGTCTTTACTATCAACGATTCCCTGAACAAGCTCGTTTTGGAGAGATTCTTCTAGAACATCAAGATTTCTTAGGACATCTTTTCGTTCTCGCTTACGAAGCTTTCTTCCTTGTCAGATGGTGTCTGGGTTAACTTTCGCGTGGCATTTACGGAACGACGATTCGGGATAACTTTTTTTCGCGACGATTTTGATTACGAATGCAGATTGATCATTTGGTGTGGCTTTCTTTTAGCAGTTTCGATCGTGAAAAAATGTGATGCGGCACGCCTTTTCTATAGCTCTAGCTGCTTTTAGTAAACTACTCCTCCTGGTAGAAGTTTGCAAAAGAACCGGGAAGAATTGAATCAGCCGATTCTCGGTGGTTTTCATGGAACGGGAACCGCTCCGGTTCCCGGTTCCAAGTAAGAATCGCCCACTCGAATCAACTGGACCGAACCAGTTTACACATGCTCTCTCAGTCTCACACAATCACAAACTCACACTCACGTGACTCGGCCCAACAAAACCCTAGCCTCTTCTCTCGCCTTTCACTCCATCTTTTCTCTCACCTTGCCTTGCACTGGTTGAGCTCTTCATCTCGTCCGCGGTCGCCTCTATTTTCTCGCACTGGTTGGGCTCTCGATCTTGTCTACCTTGTGATGGTGGTTGCCTGGTCATTGGTTCTCGATCCTGGTGAGCCGATGAGGGGGTTAGTTGTTAAGATTCGGTGCATAAGCGTAACAAATAAAGCATAAAAGCAAGGAAGAGAAATCGAGACACGAATTTTTATCTTGGTTCACCCTTAAACTAGGACTATGTCTAGCAGATGATTTCACTATAATTAGTATATCGCACCTCTCGTTATATCCCTCAATTATAAGGGAAAAAAGAGTACATATAATAATGATTATTCATGAGCCTAAGCCTAACTACTAATGAAAAAATATGGGCTTAAATCATAAAAATACTCGGGTGTTCAGGGGGTGTTGCTCTCTTGAGACCCCCATTGGGACAGCTCTCCTAACTCCCGCCAGCTAAATGTGAAGCGGGACCTATATGCTTTCTTGTCATTAGAAAGTATGGACCATACTCTAACATTAGTTGGCTTAAATAGAAAATCCCAACCATTTCTTTCTCGTATTGGTGACTAATGAAGACGGAAGCTGAGAACGATGATGATGGTGCTTGTGAGATCTTTCTTACGCGAGTCTTTTTTTTTTAATGATGTTGGTGCTCGATGGGACTTATTCCATAGACCCAATCAGAAATTGAATGGGACCATGATTCGTTTTCCAGTGGGCGGATCCTATTTCCCATTTTGTGGAACCAGCCCTTAGTGGGTGATTTTCGATTCTAAGGTGGGAACCATCTACCCTAAAACCAATCACCCCTACCTCGAAGGTCCAAGATATTGCAACACACAAGTAACATCATTTCGCAATAGAGTAAGGATGTAGTTCAGTCATAGTTCTAAATAGCTACAAAGTTCAGCTCTTTGGTTTAGTAGAATGAAATGAGCTGAAAGTCAGAACTAGGGATTTCATGATATGCTGGAACGTAATCGTATGTATTTATCGACTCAACAATCCCTTGGATTATGCAATAAGATTATGTAACTATATCATCAAACCTTCAATTTTGTTGGGCATATAGGTTTACCCGTGAAGTGGAACGTCACGTCGTGTCATATAGCTAACCCTTAAAGATATAGCAAAGAAAGTCTAAACCCTAAGATTGAGAACCGCAAATGAGAAGATTAGGGATCGAACCTAGTTTAAAACTTCATTAAAAGCCAAGAAACACGTCCTAGACGAGTTAAACGAGCAAAGTTCAAACTCGTTTCTCCACGGTTCAAACGTTTGAAATGGAAAGCAGTAACAAACAGCCCGAGCCGGCTTTGGAGAGGCTAAGAAGGTCGTCCTAGGTTTGTGCATCAAAGAGATGATGCCAACGAGGACTATTTTAGAAAAACACTTGGGATTCTCCCAACTAAACCTTTCGACAGGTTTTGATATGACCAAAGCAAATTAATGTAATTAATTGATTAATTAATCCCCCCAAGAAGATTACAAGAAAATGAACGAATTGTTAGGTGGTCACATTCTTCTGTAGGACTAATATAAGGATCCAACGAGGTCCACCGTCCACATCCCTTGTCGCATTTCCTCGTAGACAGTGCCGGCTTCTAATCCATTCATCCACATAGAAGAATATAAATAAAGGGAGAGAGAGAGACTTGCTTCTCTCTTTGTTCTTTTGTTAGACATATAGATCTCTTCATTGGTTCTGATTGATATTTTGCCGGGTTAGATGGTCTGTAAAGTCTATAAATGAGGTCACATACTATTCATTCTGTTAATGTATAGAATATTATATTTTTCTGTCATTATTTTTCTCAACTTGGTATCAGAGTCATTGTTTGCCTACATCGAGTCTGATACACACTGACATTCATGATACTCGCATCTTCTCGGTTCTCCACCAAGATTGAAACCTTTAGTTGCTATTCAGTATACTTTCGCCGCTCATCTTGTAAAATTGACGACATAAAATTGACGACATCAGACAATCGGAACCCTGAAATTCTGTCACCAAATGGACACCGTACGTAAAGTCTCGGACCCGGTCTGCCCTATGCTGTTCGTGCTGATTTGGACGGCTTCCGCTTCTAATTTCGAAAAACAAAGAGCTTGACAAAAAAAAAAAAAGGGAGGAAAAATTATTCTCCAAAATTAAATAAATGTATTAAAATTATTTCTCACGTGGGGGGCAAGAGGGGGAACTACTTAATTCGATGTCAGCGAGACTTTAAGAAGACAACAGAAAAAAAAAAGGTTGATGTTATTCGTTTTAGAATTTGAGATGATGTCATGCCATAGTTGAACTCGAGCCAAGACAAAATGATGACTTCACTTAATTCCCGGGGCAATTCTTAACTTGAACATCTCAAATTATTGTAACACTTATGGTACAAAGTGACCCACGTCTTATAAAGATGAGGACATCTCCTATTTATATATGTATTATTACGCTCTTGCTTTATCTTTTCAACTCCCTTTTATTTAATAATTTTATCTCTTCTAGCTTCAGTGGAAAATTCAATTTTCAGGGATGGTGAGAAATAATACCAAGTGTCGCTTGTCGTATCATTTTTTCGGGTATAAATCCGAATGAATATATCTACTGTTTTTTTCATTATATTTTTGTATTTGCTAGAAAAGAAGGTCGGTCACCAAGTTAGAATGATAAAGCGAAAGAGAGGATAGATGAATTCTTGTATATTTACATATTTATGAGGAATCACATCAGTCTATTTATAAGTTTAAGAAATCACCATATAATATATGTCTAAGACATGCCAATCTTGGAAAATATTAAGAATCAGCAGAAATTTCTCTAACAAGAAATTATCCTGAAGAGTCCCGATTATTTCTAAGACGAATCACGAGGTTATTGGGGGTATTATCCAGCGCCACTCCTTGGAAGTACGAAAAGCAAATGTGGGTGGTGAATCACAAAAGGCAATGGCAAACCCTGTTGGCTAAAATGAATTGGAAAAAAAAAATCAAGAGGGGTCATTGATGGTGGCATAAAGCGAAGGTCCTACGTAATTGAGTAGTGTTAGCCACTAAGCGATACACCCATCCGCATCCGGAACCAAGGGCTTCTCCCTCTCTCTCTCTCTCTCTCTCTCTCTCCAAGCACTTCCTCTTGACCCCGAACTTCCAAATATAAAACGTATCCTTCCCACAAGAAACTTGAAATCTCGCTTCAAGAGCCAAACCCCACGTTCTCTCTCTCTCTCTCTCTCTCTCTCTCCCCACCACACGGACTTGCGGTCATTGGAGAAGCCACCGTCATGTGTAGGGTTCACCCGGACGGGAACGGTGCGAGGACCGGTCTCGCGGGGAGAAGAATGGGGGCTCCGGCGACGCCGTTAGCCCGTCGAGGCTCACCGTGTGGAAGAAGTCGAGCATGAGCTTCCAAGGGACCGATGGGTTCACGGTGTTCGATCAGCGCGGGGGGCTGGTCTTCCGGGTCGATAACTACTCGATGAAAGGCCAGTGCGCGCACGGCGGGGGGGGTTGTGCTGATGGATGGAGTTGGAATGCCCTTCTGACTTTGAGACCTCAGGTGATTGGCTCTCTTACGTTTCACATGCTAAAATTTGATTCTATGCAGCATAACTCTAGGAGAGATTAACTCCGCCTTCGTTTTCATATTAGATCGAGTAGATCGACGGAAAATTGGAGGTAGACTCGTGCTATTTGCAGTTCCTCTTGTTTATTGCCGCCATGAGCGATCGCTCCGATTATACTACCGATCATTCCAAGGACTCTAGGCTTTCGAAAAAGAGCTATTGAAATATAATAAATATGTATTTTCCATTAATGCATGATATTAATGTTCCTTCTGATTCGGAGTAATCGAGAGTGTTTTGAGATTTGAATTGGCTCTAGCTACAAAAATCTGCAAAAAAAAAACCACAACTTTCTCAGAGAAATTGTCCAATTTCTTCTGTGAAACTTAATTTTAGTTTTTTGTGTTGTCGAACAGGCTCTGAGCATGCAATGCCAGTGGCACGCCTATAAGGGGGAGAACGACTTTGGAATGAGACTCCCAATTTGAGAGTATTTTCCATGAGGAGGAGTTCACTGCTCTTCCGCACAGAACAGCACATTGAAGCTGAGGTGTTCTTGAGGGAGGGTAAGCAAGCGGGCACCGGATTTCGCTATTGAAGGCTCATTCACGAGGCGAAACTGTATCATCAGGAGCTCCACCGGGGAGCTCGCGGCAAAGATATCGAGGAAGAGAGCGAACACAGCGGTCCTGCTTGGGATGACGTGTTCAGCCTGGTGGTGCAACCGGGGTTTGACCCGGAGCTCGCCATGGCGATTATCGTGATATTGGATCGGATCTGTAGGAAACCCTACACCCCGGTTTTGTGTTCTTAGACAATGGCGGATGAACATCTGGAGGAGAGAGAGAGAGAGAGTACAGTCAGCCACATTCATAGAATTCTTATTTTTCAATCCTATCTTATTGTTCACTTGGCCGAAAAAAAAATCCTATCTTGTTCCCAGAGCCTTGTACTGTATATTCCTGACAAGGTTTGAAAACTGGAAATGCCATGGCTTTAACTTAACGAGGAACCTAACTCCTGGTAGTTTCTCCAACCTGAGACTTAAGGTCAATGATGTCAAGCTGCATAAGAATCAATGTTGACGATGGCCATGCACGGCAAGCAATTTATCTGTGGTGTATTTAAATGAATTTGGAGCTGCCAATTCCCAAATTCTATCTTCTCTACATTTTATAAATTCAGAATGAGCATCCTCTTGACCTTGATGGGTCGCTGACGCTCTGTAGTCCATCTTTTCTGCTGGTTGTCTCTGAGTCTGCAAGTGCGAGTGCATGAAGGGCGGATCAAAGGATCATTACCATGTTCAGGCGGTTAAATATTGGCCATCGAGTCCGCAAAATCAACGGTCATGACTGAGAAGGTTTTGCCGGCATATAGACTTGATTTCATCGCACGGAGGACGTATATCGCAGCCTGTTGGGGATGTCCGTGCGATCATCGTCCCCATCACCAACCTGTCAGCCTGAAATAAAGACACGAAGATTAAAGCTTGATGCATGCCAACCTAACATAGGTAGATGAAAGCACAGTGAAAACCAACTAAAGGAAACTGGCAATTGGGTGAAAAGAGAATGTGACAAAGGAGGATGTGACGATTCAAACTAGCAATCCTCAAGCTGCAAGACATGATGTCTGTTAGAGATCTTGAACTATCAGGCAAATATCACATAACAAAGTCAAATAATTCCCCTGACATTGTATGTCAGTTTACCTGTCTATTTTCCATGAACCAACAATTCAGAAACACCTAACATGATCAAGACCGGCCCCCTATAACTATTCGACAATCCTTTGCTCTAGAGCTCATGGCAGTCATTGACACAAAGTGAAAAATCACCTACCTTACAGTCTTAGAGATCACTATGTTCAGGAATGAAAGCGCCAAGTGCACAAAACAGAACAAGATTCACTTCATTCAATTCCTAAATTTATAGAGCTTACTATCAGTTTTTGGTTTGCTTATATACACACCTACATAAAATAAAGAAGTAAATAATACTCTTCTCAGATCAGCACTCCAAGTCCCCATGGCTTTTGGGATGACAGCCATGGAATTGGACTTAACCAACCCACCAAGCTGAAGTTTTTTGGTTCAGTTGGCATAATCAATGTGCTCTGTGATTCTTGTGAGCGAAGAAAAATGCATTCCCTCTAGGAAGACTTGTCCACCGATTAACGAGAAGAAATCACAGACCTCAACCAACGGGACAGATTCACCAGAAACGGTGTGTAAATGAAGTGGCAAGTGATTGTCCAAGTCACTAACCCCTGCAGTGCAAAGTGTGCAGAAACAGCACACTAAGCAAAGCCAGACACCTCTTTGTTACCGTTGCTATTCGTTCATTTATGTTTTCATCGGTCATATTTGCGGATAGCAGGTGATTGAAGGTGTCTACAAGATTACCTGACCAAGGATTTCAACATTTGCTTGTGGGTAATAGCAGAGGTTAAAGAACCTGAGAGATTTAGCCAAGAAAGATACTAATCAATGCAAAATCATTCTAGAATATCATTAACTTTACCTGTTAAGGTAACAAGTACAGCATGAATTAAACAATTCCAACATATTACATGAATAGGAAAGGACCATTACTTCATGAGAGGAATCTCAGCCAATGGGGAGGCAAGACCAACAACCCAAGCAAAGGCAAAACCAAACCAACCTCTGTCCAGGGACAACCACATAACCTCAGCCACTGCAAATAGAATGTATGCCTCAACGTTGTCTGCCACTCCAGCTGTGTACAGTTCAGCGATCAATTCAATGAAACCCACCAGTGCTCTGAATTCATCAACATCATCAAAGAAAACCCCCCAAACCAGAAATCGCTCCAGTCACCAATCATCGTGTCAGGACCAATGATTTTCATTCCGCCCCCCAACCCCCCCCCCCCCCCCCCCAAAACAAATCTTTGGCAAAATTGAAGTTGAATTTTTCGTGGTGGATACTCACACCCGTGGAGCAGCTGTGTTCTCCAAACTCCCTTGGGAACGCCATAAGAGGTTCCCTCGTCCAAGTACAGTTGCAGCAACCCAACAGTGCAATAGAAACAACCCCAGCAATGAAGGGACCTAAAATTACAAACCCAACAAGTCATAAAGTCCAAAATCTATGCCGCAGTAAGAGAGAGAGAGAATTGACAAATGCTGATGAGTTGAGTGTAGAGCAAAACATGTAAAGATTGAGCTTTTTTAGCCAGATGTTTGTGTGGAGAGGGCCGAGATCGATTGACCCATTTTCGTAGACGACGAGGTTGACCCTCGAGTGGAGTCCATCGATGAGAGTAACCCAGCAAGAAGCCTGAACCGAAAAAGGGAGAGTGCGAGTAGCCAAGTGATTGCTGAGTTTGCTTGGGGTCACAGTGCTTCAGTCTTTGTTCAAGCCTCAAGGTGCAGCGAGTTCTGGGTACAGAATGTCTGAGATTTTGCAGATGAGTTCAGGAGAGGGAGAGCGAGAGCGAGAGCGAGGGAGTCGAGAGGAACCTAAAGCAATGAGAGATTCCCATATCGGCGATGGTCGCTGAGGTCAGGCGAGGGTGGCGGCGGCTCCACGGGCCGCTCGCCGGTGGCGGAGGCCTTCGTCGGCAAATTCAGATCTTTGAGGGCATTTTCGAAATTATAACAATTAAGCTAGACCAAAGTCAAAAGAAAGTAAAGTATATTTTTAATTCCGAGAATCCTATTTTTTTAAAAATACCTCCATCTTTGGTTAAAGGCATTTCGAATATAATTGCATGCATTTGAAAATATAATTACATTTTTCCAAAGTTCTAAAAGAAAATTTGGCTAAAAGAACTTTAGAGCTCGAATGCAACCAAATAGGTCCTAAATAGCAACACTTTGGGACGTTTTAAGATGAACTATCCTTCTTTCCGGGCCTTTTTCGATAGTGACAAAAATATATCTTTTTACAAATCCCGACTTATCTAAATGATGTGTGAACAAACGCCATAAGACAGACTATCTAAGTCAATGGACCCTAATCATAAATTTACTTAGAGCTCACAGCATCATTGTATAAAGAATTACGTGTTCAGTTAGACTGACATAATGATTCCTTGTTACTTATGGAGAAGTGACAATCTCGGATAGCTATCGTTTTACTACCAGGATCCATGTTGCATTTGACAAAATACGGCTTCTTTTGTCATTTCACGAGGTGTCAAATGAGTGCATTCGATCGGATCGAATATGACCTGATCCATATTGATCAATTTAATCTTTTTGACCCCATTTTCATCCATACCCATATTACCGAAACACTTTCATATTTAATCTAATTTAGCAAAACTTATGAATTATTAAAAAAATATGTATCGCTAAAATATTATGGACAATTCTGTAATTAAAAAATAAAGTAAAAAATAAAATTAAAAAGTTAACTAACCCATTTAAGACCCATTAAGTTATTATTCACCCATTTAAATTTGTTAAGCAACTCATTTATAACTCACACTCTTAAATATAGTTTTTTTTTTGACAAAATCTTAAATATAAGGTTTGAATATAGGTTCTTGACTCATTTTGTCACCGATACTCCACATGCCTCGTTAACCGTCAGTAGTCTACATTAATTGGTTCAACGGGGCCTTACAAAAATGCATGATTGGGTTCAAATTGGATGACCTGATTCGGACCAGCAAAGTTCACATTGCATCTTACACATACCCGTCAGTTCTTCTATTTCAAGATCCCTCAGCTTCAAAGCAAAAAGCAGCAGGCATCTCCCAATATTAAAGTCTTTGCCTATTGAAATCAAAGCCTGCTTCATCTATTGCAGAGAAAGATGATGATGCTAATGGGAAAAACCCCTCATCCACAAAAGATCACCACCATAGTCTCTCTCTCTCTCTATATATATATATACATACACACGTAATGTCGGATAAGAATGCAGGATTTTCATGCTCAGGACAGGCACCCGAACGTTGATGAGTAATTGTCATGTGTGCCCGTCTCATTCCAGGAAAAGCTCAGCCATTGGTGTCTGAGCTTCTGCTCAGGTCCAAATCCAACAAAAATAAGCAATCTTGAGGGAGTTGCATCAGCTTTTCGTGCTTAAGCGTTGACCACGCATCTAGGAAGCATAAATTTTGCGTCAGACCATCATGCCGCAAGCCACTGCTACCAATAGCCCAAAACTCAATCATCCCACAACTAGATGTCGGAAGCCTTCATCTTGCGAGGCCTTTTAGATTGAGATGGGGATTATGCAGCTTCTGATGTTCTTCCAGGTGCCTGAAGATGCAAATTCATTATAAAAGGCTAAAGAATAATGACATTAGGCACTGGACCCTGTACAAGAACGAGTACATCTTTAACTCAATAGGAGAACCTGGTTACCTTGCGTTTCTGGTCCCTTTGCCAAATCTATCACCTCCAATTCGTTCACGTGTCTGAATCACTCAATCATTTCAAGCAACAGGTCTAGGGTTCACTTGCAGAGGTTGATCTCAGGAGACTAATAGGAAACAACAAAAGGTTTCACAGAGTGCAAAATTGGAAATGACAATAACCACCCACTAGATACCTCCAAAACTAAGAGGGTCAGGCATAAATGGCCGATCCTGGTCCCCACGGGGCGTCTGCTGTTATCCCGAGAGACATTTGACTTTTAATCATACAAGAAAACCTTCAGAGCAGTATTTTTGTGGGATACAGTATATGGTCCAGAACAATAGTAGCAAATGCAGAGATATATACAAAAATGCAAGACCTTTTGATTGACAGAAAAATCTAAAAGCTTAGAGATACATAATCTGTTCATGAAAATTCCAGATATCAAAAGATTAAGACAGAGACAACTATAACTACGGTACGAAAGAAATTACCTGCTTTCTGAAGATTTAGAAGAGTCAATCTCTTTCCTTAACTCAAGATGCTCTGCACAAACAGCTTTGGTTAGTACTTTGGTTTCAAATTCACCTGAAAAATAGAGGGAATCAAAATAATCATGTACACTGGTTGACGAAAAGCTTAGAAATTTATTACCAAGTCGCAGGAGTATTAAAACCTAGCAAAGGCTTAACTGCAACAGAAATAATGAACAATAAACCATTCACGTAACATAGAGCAGGAAGCACCTCTTCTTAAATCCTAATAAGAAATTATGTGATAACGACTACGTGAAATTCCCTTGCCAAGAAAGGTTCCTGACACCATTCCATGAAAGAGGAAATAAGCATACCCCAAGTTCTTGCAACGTTTGCTCAACCCACTTGATTGTCCAAAGTCCAACAGACGCACTTGCAGCTTGCACCATTTGATCAAGAGCATATGTTCTCAAGTACACACGGAGCTGAAATTTTCTCAGAGAATTGTGGGAAGGCATTAAAAGTTTAATACCGCAAATAGTGTCACTCATTGGGGCAGACTCACCAAAATAATAGGAAAGAATCAAAAGGAACTTTTAGGGGGAAAAAAAGGACATCTTAGACGCAAACAATGCCTACCATGTGAAGAGAAGCAAGAGTAGATGCATGGTCTGCCATTAATGTTGATGATGCAGTGATAGCAAAGGGAAGTGCAGCATTTGAAAGAGTTACAGTGTCACCAGTGACTGCAGCTCTCTGACTATTTTCTGGACCAATATTTGATGCTACAGGCAACTCAGACTCTTCAGGGCCCTGGAAATGAGGAAAAAAGACTTCAGAACTGCTATCTTCAGAAACATAACCAGAAACATTAGCAGAAAAATCGCACAACCACACTGTCAGAATTGGAGTAATAATGGATACTCCTCTGGATACCAGAGCTGCGTTATTCATTAAATACATTCTTTCTAAAGAGCTATAAAGCCCTCTTCCTGAAAACGGAAAGCAAAACTAGAAAGATATGCGATAGGGTAATAAGACCTACCTTAGCAGCCATGCACGACTCTGTTATCCTTTTTGCTTCAGCCAGTACCTAAGAAAACAACAAATAAACGAGAAACAAAAGAAAAGGTCGATATTTGCTCATCAATGAATCTACCGGTCTGCCAAAAGGCATAGTAAAATAAAGACCTCAGCATCTTTTCTCTCTTGCTGTTGTGATTGAGAGAGGACCATTGACAGGGCACATTTGCACTCTACTTCCTGTGACGTATTGTAAGGTTCCTGTGCTGTGAAGAAACAGATGAGCATGGCAATTATGTAACTTGAGTACAAAGTGAACTCAGGGAAATTCCCTAATTGACTATCTCAAATATAACATAGGTGCTTAATTCTTCATCACCAACCTTTACAAGAGGGTGACTGGTGATATCTTCAGGAGGAGCTCTAGCACTCAGAAGAGCACGAGATACTAAAAATATGCAGCAGAATAGCCATCAATATATAAAACAAGAAAGTTCATGTGAACGAACCTTCACTCAACCTCAAAATCAGACACTTACCACTAGGATAGCGATCCTTCAATTCCACCACTCTGCGAGATAAGGGAAACCTGTCAGCTATCACAATAAAGCAGAGATCAAACCTTTCACACAAGTTAAACAATTGATCCATCTCTTCTTTGTCCATGTCTCAAAACAGGCAGAACAACTCGGTCAGGAAAGGAGAATTTGAAAAGCTAGCCAACAGATAAAGTCATGTGCAACAAGCATCAAGTGTATTCTCTTCCAATGGAAAAAACCAAAAAAAAAAACTTTTATCTATTCTGAGGTTACGAAGACAAAACTTGAGATGGTACCTACAGAATCAGTCAAGTACTTCTCATACTCTTCATCAGTATACATAATAATGTTGACAGACTGCATCACATCAAAAAAAGATTGATAAGCTTTCACATTAACATAGGCACATGAAAATAAAAACCTTCTCTCGCCAGAGAACATATAGAAAATTTATAACCAACACAAGCTTTGCCTTGTTGTATTTGGCAAAAGCATAATCACCGGTTGGTGGAACACCACTCACCACTCTGACCTGCAGATTTTCAAGAAACAGGGGGCTTTTACTGCTAACAACACCCCAATATAAAGTCCTCTCTGTGTAAGGCAGGAAGATTTACCCGATGGAAGAGCTGCAAATCATCCTTTCTAGCAGAATTTGTGAAAGGTAGCCACTGCCATCTAATCTGAGCGAAGGGCAGAATTCTGTGAAGTGATTCTCATACAATAGATTACACATCAAAGAAGCCTGGAACTCAAACTAACGAAGAGAATGATTGGCCATCTATTCTATAGAAGCAATGGATAATATGTGGATTAACTGAAAGTGTCATCTATATTCCAGAAAGCTCTTTCATTTGGGAGAACAGCTCATGCGGATACTACAAAACCTCTATATCGACTCATACATTATTCGTTATATCCTACTGAGAGTGTTAACATCATGATTAATGACACAAACCAAGATAGGTACATCAAACTGACAAACTCTGCCCTTCAAACAATACTTAATTACAAACGTGCCACGCCTAGAATCCTATAACTACTCTAGACCTGATGATGAGCTTGAACCCCAAATCCAACGTCACTACACTACCTTAAACTGAAATTAACGAACATTCTCATCCCAAGATGACGGCACGAGAGGCGCCAGACCGCCAATAAGCGCGTATACCTACAAAATTTTAGCAGATTCATAACTCACTGTAGCTGCTGAAACTCACACATATATAAATATAGTAACAGAGACAACAAAGAAAACAGGGGACGGGATGACTGAAAGGACCACTCACCTCCCGCGAAATGCCATCGGGCTTTCTCTGAGGTTCCTTCGGAGGCCTAGACTTCTTCGCTTGGGGATGGGAAGCTGACTTTTGGGCAGACCAAGAATGCCTTTGGCATCCATTACGAACCCCTCAACGGAGTCTTTGTGCATCGTCAGAGTTGAATTGGGTCCGGTCAGGCATTCCTGGCCAATTTCGAAGTGCAAAAGCTCGAAGCTAGAAGCTTTCCCTGATATCTGACCGGGAAGAAGAGAGCGAGCTGGAGAAGCTGGGGCATCTTTCGAGCGCGAAAGTTTGGACTTTGGAGCGGCAGGGTGATCAGTCTCTGTTGGGGCGATCGCGTCACGGGTCGGTGACAAAGAATATGTCACGGGAGTCTTCCAAGCAGAATCATGATAAAAGTTGGGCAAGTCCTAGTTTTCTTTATGGATTTTGCACTGGTTAAATGCCCATTTTAGGATTTCGACCCCCCAAAAAAATACCCATTTTAGGAAAGATACTAATTTTCAATGGCTCCCCTGTATTATGTGTAACTAATATATTAAAAAAATAATATATTTTCGATACCGATTAATTCTTTTATGTTTAACTTTTTTTAGGTTTTAGCTTTATTTTTTTGAAGAACTTAGCCAATAGCTTATGATAAAGCTCCTCAGGCGCAGGCATGGCCACTGTTTCGAAACCACTAGTTTCGATTCAAAATTTGAGGGAATTGGAACTAGTCCCTGAAGTAGCCACAGGCCGGTTCTAGTTCAAAACCGTTGAACTCGTTAACGGGCCAGTTTCGAGTCTGATCGGGCCGGTTTCGGCCCAAATCGGCCCGTGGCCATGCCTACTTAGGTGAGGTAAGGTTAGGTTGCCTCATCCTCAGGTAAAGTTAAGGTAAGGTTAACTTTTTGTTTGACATGTTTTCCTTTTTCATAAAGTCTTTCTCATTTTAGATTTTGGCTTAATGTTTTTTTTTCATATAATACTCATTAGAATGAGCAAAGCTTCAGCAGGTTAGAAATGTTCAATTTGTTATCGATGCTGCCTACATTGACATTATTTTTAGATAATACTAGATTTTATCATCAACTTGACAGAATAGTTTTTTAAATTCAGCCTTTTTAGATAATAGTATATTTTATCATCAACTTGACAAAATAATTTGTTCAATTCAGCCGGCGAAAAAGGTTTTTTTTTTGGTCTGGAATCGGATTTCTAATTTAGATTTTTCTTGGCATAATTTTTTTTGTAATATTCATTAGAATGATCGAGCCTAAGCCTTTGCCATCTTAGATTGGTTAAGAGTTAAATCGAGTCTTATAATTTCTCCAAACAAATTTCCAAAATGTATTTTGTTAAAGGAAATATTTTTGGATGGAATTTTTATCGTTATTTTGGTAGTAACATTGATTTGATTAAAGAGAGAAGTGTTATGATAATGCGGGTTTTCTTCTTTGATCCGGATTGGATGCACGCTCGATTATTTCAATTTTTAGACTATTTTTAGATGATATCAGATTTTATCAATTGTTCCTGAATGCGCCTTTTTTAAAAAAAAATCTTTAATTATTTTAGCAATTTTTCAATTCTTTTACGTTTTATTCTTTCAGATTATTTTTATTGAAGAAACTTAGCCTATGATAAAGCTCCTCAGGTAAGGTTAAGGTAAGGTTAACTCCTCATCCTAGTAAAGGTACTTTTCTTTTTTCCTTTTTCATAATTTTTTCTAATTTTAGATTTTTTTTGGCTTAATTTTTTTTATTTTTATTTTTGTAATATTCATTAGAATGAGAAGGTCCTTGCCATCTTAATTAGAACTTCTAATTTCTCCAAACAATTTTTCAAAAAAATTCTTTCGTTAAAAGAAATATTTTTGGCTTGAACAACATGAGCATGAGCATGATTACTAAGGAATCTAAAATTTTCCAAACTTAAACTCTGTTTGTTTCACGAGAAATAAATTCCCAAAAAATATTTTTCGGATTTTCTGGCGTTTGGGATCAAAAAGTAAGCTAGTTCCGGAAAATATTTTTTGAGTTTTTTTTTCATATTTTAACCAAACACAGCCAAATAGGTCATTTTCCTGAAAATTAACTTCCTGGAAAACATTTTTCAAAAACAACTCATTTTTTGCGGAAACAAACGGAGCCTTGATGTTGTTATTTTGGGTATTAATATTGATTTGATTAAAGAGAGAAATGCTCCTCATCCAATTTGTTAATATTTCTTCTTCATTTGATCCAATTATTTTTTTTTAGATTATTTTTTATCACATTGAACAATAGCATAGTAGTTGTTATCTATTTGGAAAAAAGATTTTAAGTATTTTGCTATTTGGGTGTGCTCTAGTGACTTATAAACCTAATGTGATGGATAACGCGGACATGGACCTAGGAGTATCAGCAATAAGAAAAGCTTAATAACATTATATTAGAATTAATCTACCATTAAGTCTTGCATAACTATTTTTCCCAAAACACACCCCCCCCCCCCCCCCCCCCCCCCCCTCCTTTTGTTGAACAAATCCCAAAAGTCCATTGAAAACTAAAGAGTTGGGTGGAGAGCACTTCCAAAGAAGCAATTCACAAAAGTGGTTGAGCTTCGGATGCAACCTCACAGGACATGACGAGTTTAGTTTTAGATGTATTTAAGGCATAACTGAGGAATTTCTCATCCTTGGTCGAGAAGGTATTTCAGAATCACTTTTGGACGTGTTTCATTCACAGTAATTGTTAGTGGAGTAAAGTTCAATATTGCGGATTGTATAGACATAATGAAATAAGAGCCTGCGTAGTTAGTGAATCTCAATGGTCGTCTTGTGAGTATTCGAGATAGATGAATTCGAGAGATGAATGATTTATTATGGGTAAAGTAGATTAGCAATAAAGATGGAGATATGTAGATATGTAGCGTTACATGTGCACTGTGGCCATCCAACAGTTTCAGACGATCGAGGTTAATAACAGGTATCGATGGGCATGAAACTGGGGCTTTCCCTTCTTCTTCGCAGGCCAACACTATAGCTCTGCATTGGCCGATAGTTAACAGCATTAAAACCAAGTGCTAAAAGTTTTAAAAAGATCATTTTAAGTGCGGGAAAAAACGACCACTAAAGTGGCTAAATTAATTAAAAATTTCATCTGATGTGACATATTTTTTTTCATAAAACTCTGGCCACGTAGACTTTCACGTAAATTTCTAAGCTATACAATTAAAAAAAACACAAATGTAAAACAAAAATGAGCTGAAAATTAAAGCAAAAAAGGTGAAAAAACTGCACGAAATTCACTATCAAGTCCTTTTACACAGCTAGCTGTGTAAAAGAAGAACGACGAGCTGTGTAAAAGAAGAACGAAGATCCTCAAGGAACTCGATAGTGAATTTCATGCAGCCGACGAAGATGCGAAAGTCTATGGCGCTGAGGTGGTCCTCGGCGACCAACCCATAGAAGTCACCGCTCAAAGGATTCGTGATGAACTTAAGCCAGATGAAGAAAAATGGGAGAAATACAAAGATTGGTTGAAGGCACCACTTCCTCCCTTCGACAATCCAAAAGAGGTGTCCGAGCGTTGGGAGAAAGATTACCCGTATGTCACAAAAATTACGTTCGAAGAGAGAGACAGGCGCATGTCTTCCAAAATGATATCGGAGATCATTCCGATCCATAGCCCGCTCGTGGCGGCTGTGGGAGCTGCCCACCTCCGTGGGATTCGATTGAACCTGGAAAAGTTCAGATGCTGAAGGGCTTTCCTTGGGACTGCAGGCATGCTTTTTCTCTTCAACTTTACTTATGTTTCCTTCGTTTCTCTTTTTTTTTTTTTTTGGCCTAGGGCTTCGTTTCAGAGAACTTGTGGAAGTCCTTTCTGGTTTTCCTTCGTTTCTGTTTTTTTTTTTTCTAGGGTTTGGTTTCAGAGAACTTGTGGAAGGCCTTTTCCTTACCAAAAAAAACTTGTGGAAGGCCTTTCTGGGTTTTTTTTCCTAGTGTGTCGTTTCAGAGAGAGTGTGGAAGTCCTTTCTGGGTTTCCTTCTTTTCTGGGTTTTTTTTTTTCTAGGTTTCGTTTTAGTTTACGTTTGGAAGTCCTTTCTGGGTTGGCAAACTTGATTAATCTATTTGGCGTTCAACTTCCAGTTGAGTCGCTTATTGAAACTCCCTTCTATTTTTTGGGTAGCATCTTTCCCATTTTTCACAAACCCTTCTCTCACTCACCTTCTTTCTTCCATAAAATCAGGCTCAAATGTGATGAAATCAAGTTGGATTTGCTTGAGTTTCTCACACGCGCATGCTTCTCAAGATAGGCGAAAAAAGGATCTGCAAGGCGCGCTAGGATCTGCTACAAAGCTGCATTGTAGGACTGGCGAAATCACGCCTCGCAAATATAAGTTAATTTTACAACAAACAGAGCAAGCAAGATGCATAAAAAAATTCATGATGTCTTGGCCTTTTTCGGGGTTCAATCCGACTCAAACCCGACCCAACCTATCCATTTAACACTTTTACCAAGCACATACACAAGATTAATTTATGATTCTGTGTAGTTAATACTAGCTAGAAATCCAACAAACGAAGTTTGTGATGAATCATAATAACAAAGAGAGAGAACCATAATCTACAAAAAAATTCTATGTGCTAAGAGTAGAAAAGAGACCGTTGGACACTCACAAATAATTCGGTATAATCATTGCCAAGAGCGCCACGTCAAAACAACGTACAAGCAGTGCACAAGTCACATTGGTCTAGCGATAGATAACAAGACTGCTGAACTCGGTAACGAGACTTTAAGATCCAATGCGTTAAGTTGATTATTGAAATTTCAGAGCAGGATCGCCATTGACAGGGAGAGATTAGTTGGATATTCAAAGAGAGTTTTGAATACCCCGTTTATTAACCCAAATAAGGAAAAAGAACAAACGATTTGCGTAACGCACTAAAACTTGGGCTAAGGTCTGATCCAAAGAAGGTCCTGTTTAGGATTAGGAAGGTGATAACCAGGGCCCGCCCGAACTACCAAAATTGGCCCAGATTGAGTCAGCCAGTTCAGTCCGACCCGATTCGGGCCTGGCCTGATGTCGAAGAGGAAAATTTTAAACGTGCCGTCGCCTACCGATTAACACGATTGCACCTAGACAAGATATAAAAACATCATTAATCTGCACACCCCGACTTCGACATGATATAACTTGTGAATCAGGTGGACTTATGGATAACGCAGATACGATACGAGAAAGTCCTCTCAAAAGCAAATGTCAAAATGCTAAAAGACGGAGACATATTAAAGGTGATCGATTCTAGACCTAAAACCTTATCCCGTCATAACAGGCTTTCAATTTTTAAAACCTAGAACCTACCATGTTTTCTTTGGAACCCATTCTAAAATCTACCCCATTTTTTCTTTTCGATTTCAGGATCTATCAGAAAATCTGCTTTTTTTTTTTTGTAAAGATTTGCAGATCACGATTCTTGGACCTAACGTGAAGAGAAACCATGAAAGTCTCAACTAAGAATGATCCAATGGCAACTGTGTAAAGATTAGCGTCCAACGAGATGACTATTGAACTTGTCTTTTTTTTTTTTTCCGCCTCTTTTGATGAAGCTACATTCCTATTATCATTAACGCATTTTGTGGAGCAAGTAATACGCACTACGGTCAAGGAGCCTAGACATAAGATCGAAGCGATATTTCGTTAGAAGATCATAACCTCAACAAATATACCGACGTCAGTCATCAAAGGCAGCTTCAATTCGAATCAATTTTCGCACAAGCCAAACTACTGCCCTTTTCCTCCATTGCTTAAACTTGTATTTCACTTGACTTGGGTTCCGTTCCCAGTCTCCTCCACCAGCATTTGAATCAAATCGCTTCGGATGTCCAAGGTCATATTGACAAACCACCATAATTATTTTAGCTCTAATTCCTTTCATGCTTTATAAACTCTCCATTTCTTTCATGCATTCGCAGCGCTACTGCAATTAGGCAGCAAAGGTCGACCATATGCACTCAACAAAATCCAAGATGGCGTTGTCCAATTTAGGTGCTGGGTAAAAACGATGAATGACCCAAATGACACAAGAATGAATGACTGATTACCCAGAGTCTCGGATGAATCATCCACCTAATTTCTTCACGCCCTACAACTCTACCATGATGGTGGACGCAACTGCAAGACAACAATCAAGCTCAGAGAGAGACAAGAGGGGTAATGGCAAGCCAATCGCATCAAGTACATGTGAATATCACATGCTCAGGATCCCGATTGAGCCGTATACAATGCCGCATCCCTACAAGACACAAGCTTTATCCTAGAATAATCTGCATCTGTATCTACTTTGCAATAAAAAAATAAAGGTAAACTGCTGGGGCAATAAACCATGGAGGTGCCCCAGATGTTTTAACATCAATCCCCTTTAACATAAGTCTTATCTTCATAGTAACTCTTCTCACTTGCTGACTTCTTTTCATTGCGTTTCTGCAGGACAGGAAAAGACTTTAGTGGTCGAGATAGTGTGCTTGCGTATTCCATTTATCTAGTTTTGCATGAATCAACAAAAGAACTATATATCTTTGAACTTCCGCCAACTGAAGTCTTTTGCTGCAGGGCAGGTAATACAGGCATTCTACAATGCAAATACAGCACACGGGGAGCAATGCCTCAGACAAGACGAGGAGTCCAAGCCTTAAAGTTCCTTGACAAAATTTGGTTACACAATATTCATTGGAAATAAAATAAGGTCAACTTCCCTTGGCAATACACCTCTATGGCAGAAAGGATCAAGTATAGTCACATAGTTTCTTATATGTAGAGCACTTTGATCGTCGTTGAAAAGTAAGAAGATGGCATAATCCATAGATCACTTAGAGAATACAGAGAACTGAAATCACATGTCAGGAAGGACCTACCTGGTAAGCTTCATGATTTCCTACAATCCTCCGAATTATTGTTGTAGTTGTAATATCCAGAGGACTCTCCAGGACTTTGAAGATGCCCATACCGATTGGAACAGCATACGGATTTCCTTCATCCTGTCAATATGCATTGATGTGGGTAATTAACAGACAAAAGCACAATAGTACTTCAAAAAGTTAAGCAATTGTATAACGACAAGCCATTTGCTATGGTTCACCTTCTGAAAATGATTGTTTTCTGCTATTGTTCCATGGGCAACTAAGGAAATATTGAATGTTGTAATCTGCACAAGAACTCAAGTTAGTGATGATATAAAGTGAGAAATGGATGTCTTGAGGAGATAATGATATCAGAGGGAAGTCTGAGATAATCTTTCTAGTAGACAAGTCTTTTCACAAAGATAGCCTGAGAATCCACCGATCCCTTCCTCTCTCTGCCCCTCAGTCCTAAGGATAACCGGGGCATCGTCGCCCACCCCCCGCTCTCTCTCTAAATGAGTGATTTGTAGACAAAATCACAACATCCACCTCAACTTTTTAACAATCATTCATCATACATAACATTTTAACAATTTCATTTCCACACCCTCAAAATTCAGAAAGGAGATTGCTAAAAGATTTGATGAAAGAAACTGATAATACAATGTATTGAGTTGCATAGCTTCAGAGAGAATACCAACCATATCTTTGGACACTTCCCATGGGGCTCCAATTATCACCTCATCCACATACCGGCATGCCAAAACACTTAAGCTTCTTTCATGAAGATTCATGATTGGCCGATGTGCTCCTCTTTTAGCACTGCAAAGCCATTGTTGACAAACCACAAATGTGTTTAAGTCTGAGAAATTCAAACCAAAAGCAAGCTTGGACCTATCAAAGTTATTAATGTGAACTACAGTCGTTATCACATATAATCTATGACTGAGTGAATGCTTACAGAAAGACGCCATTCAAGCAGAAATATCCACAAAAATTAGCAATAATAACCTAATCAGCACAAACAATTGCAAGGAGTTGCTGCTAATATTAGACTAGAAGTAAGAGAATACCATATAAATCATATCAGAGGCAGATTTGTATGTGTGCATGGTCTGACTTCACAAAGCTCCCAAAACTACTAACAGAAAGCAAGTGCTAGAGATAACACAGGACAAGAGAAGTCATCTTTGGTAACTTTCAGAAGAAATTAACAAAAATGGGTGGGCTTTCAGTATTCCAGATCAGAGACATTATTCCACTGTCATAATCAACATATCTTATCAATCTTGAACCAAAAGGTTGACAAAAGAACACCTCCCACAGGAATATTTAAGGAATCCTAGCCTACTTTTCAAATACAGATTCCCATCTAACATCAAAGAAAAGCAAGCAACTTAAGATGGTGTAAGCAACTTACTAGTTAATCCATACCTATTTAATCACAAAGAACAATCTTTCAATGAAATTTGAAGCATTGATTATTGGAAGAATACATTCCTGATCGAGTTGCTGATTCCAATATCACTCATGTATTCTCTCTGACCTCTTACTGCTAAATTTCCAGTTAAGCTTTTAGAATATTTGGCAGTAGTCCCAGAAAACCTCACATGGTATCAGAGCAGGAGGTCCGGGTTCAAATCTTTCGAAGCACCATTTGTCTCTCTAATCAAATATGTCCACGCTTAGTACTAGACAAAAAAACCAGATTAAGTGTGAGGGAGAGTGACAGAATAATTAAATATCAGGCCGCACTTTCATGTAACAACTTAAGCTTTTAGAACAGTTGGCAGTGATCCTACAAAATCTCGCATTTTCTCTTCAGAATTAGACTTCCTCTAGTATTAATCATTTTAAACTATGCTCTCACACAAGTTCAGCTTAAGTGATTCATCTTTATGAGAAAGCATCAGCAAAAATCTCCTAGAACAGTACCACCATTTTGAGGAGTCAAAGCAATAGTGATCATTAAGTAAGCAAGGTAACAACAATAAAAACCTATATTGCAAGTTCAGAATAGAAACAGCCTATTAATTTGACCTACATGAACCAATAGTTCAAAAAATTCCCTGAAAACCCAAGGAACTATATTGTTCAAATGGCAACTTTTCTACAGGTGCAGTGAGAATGAGGATAGTAAAAGGATAAAGGATTTACAAAGGACACATACTGTCTATTTCTTTCTCAATTGATCCCCAGTGACTAGACTTACTGGCTTCCATGCTTAGATTTCAGTGTCACATCCATGACCATCATGCAAGGACACTTAAGTTTCAGCACTCAGAAGTCCTTGGCCATCCACAACTTATACTCCTCTAGTCAACACTCATGACAACTATGCAACCAAATATTATCCGTGGTTCACAGAATACTTAGAACCAAATCAAGGGGATCTAATCTCCATCATTAGTCAGCAGTGCCTCATGATTGGGACCTAATTAACCTGCAGAGTGCACCAGTTTTCATACTTTCTTGTTTCAAAACTTTTTACTGAAAGAAAATAGGATTCCCCAGCACCAAACATCCTACTGTCCATTTAACCTACTGATACCATATAAATCCTACACTAGAGATATACTCTGATGTTCTGCAAGAGACAACCGAGTCTAACAACTCAAGCAATGGATTGGCAACACGCACTGGAATTGGGAGGAAGGGAGAGAAGGAGAGGAAGGAAAAGAGAATTCCACAAAGAAGTGAAAGAAAGAGAAGCAAAGGGAAGGGAAAGCTTCTGACTCCATTAGAAAACAGGGAGAAAATCAAAGCATCGAGAAATACTGAAGATATCCAGAAGTGAATCTGATAATATGAATATGATGACTGGTCAAGATGCTCACATATGCTTATGGACGAGTTCTATCTGTCATTTCATTGATTTTCTGAATTAAGAGAGGATACAAACGTTGTCGAGATGATCAATTCCATACAGAGTCATTCACAGATCAAGAGATAACATATTTCAGGTACCAGTTGCAAATAACACTGACAAAGAACAGATATTTGCTGTAAACTGCTGCACACATATTGCTGGAAGAACTATATAGAAGAAACAAATCTGTAAAGATATGCTTTTTATTGCCTATTAAAGTCAATCAGTCACGCATTATCCTTGATCATAAGTATTAATGAACCTCTGACACATTAAGTTAAATTTTGATAACTATTTTCCTTTTTTGTTAATAATGACATACTTCAGTCCAGAAGTTCTCGAAGTATTTTATAGAGAGCCACTGGGCACAGGGCCGTGTGTTAAGGGTTTGGGTGGTCGGTTTGAGGACTCCGGTTCAACCGCTGACGGCATCTGGACCTAAGGACACATTAAACTTTATATAGACTGAAAAAAAAAATTAAAGTAGAGGTTTGATGGCCAACTTGCCAGCCCCCAACCTAATAACTCCGTTCACAAAACAACTTAACAGTGGTGAGGGCATGGATAGGGAGTGGGGCAGCAACTTTTGGATGGATGTAACATCTCAGAAAAGAGCAAGATAAACATATTAGTGTTGAACTAACGAGTTCACCTATAAACTAGCGATCTTTCTAGTTAGTCACCTGTAAAATAGTGTCTATCAATGCTCTATGATGGGAAGCACATGTGATGATTGACATTGCCTTTTTGGAATAAGATCAGGACTGTGCGACATGGCTGAAAGAGAATAAATCATCAATTAACACAACTTCAAAAAGATAGACTAATTCTGTCTTCAGGCTAGAATCCTGACTGTTTAGTATTTGCAAGATTACACTGGCTAACTGTGACAGCCACATGAACTGGCAATAAAACCACCCAACAATAAGACAAAGAGCAAAGTGAACATTCAAACTCTACAGTTTCATGTAATTGACATGCACCAAACAAAACCTTGAACAAGTGAATAAAGAAAAGGAAAGAGTTTACAACCTGACAGTCTGGTCAGTGTGTATTCCCACAAGAAGAAAATCTCCAAGACCACGTGCAACCCTCAAAATCTGTACAAACACCAAAGTTAGTGATAATACACACAAACTTCTCAACAAGCTCATACTTAACAGTATAAACACTAAACTACACTATCTTCGCTAAAAGCAAGCAACTGGCAATAGAGATCCATTAAAACTGCTATAAGAACTATCATCACAAAACAAAATGTGTTCTACAACCATAGCTGAAAGCCTGAAACCAAATAGGCCCCCCGAAATCCATGAGAAACAGAGGGCGTAAGAAACGAAAGAGGCATGTCTTGGAGAGGCTTTCATCCAATATCTCTCTCTTTCAGTGGCACAAATAGAATCTCCTCGGTAATTTTTTACTGGGATTCACTCAAAAGCCATTTGAGTGGAATCAGTTTGTTCAGCAGAAAAAAGAAAAGCAAAGGAGCCCCTCTGCTTTCTCTTCATTTCCTACCTCTTGGAGTAAAGCTAGTGCAAGACATAGTAGACAGTAAACATACCAAATTAAACACTGTTTATTGAAAAGCTAAGCTAACATCATCTTCTATAGAACTAGCTCATGCTATAGACAGTTTTCTAATGGGTGCCAAGTCTCTTAAACCGAACTTGTTACCTAAGTCTGAAAGATCAATTATCAAAGGGCGTGTATGTATGTCTGTGCATAGTATATAAATAGTCACTCAACAGGTTGGCAGGCTATGTTTTCTTGTAAACTTGTCTAGCTTCCTTTCTGTGATTTTCATTTGAGTAGATATCTTGTGCCTTCTCAATCATGTTCCTACTAAATCTCTACAAAATGTATACTGCAGAAATAGGTTTCTAACTCCTGACACAAAGTAGACATCAAAACCACAGATCTTGGTACTCTGCAGATATCTCAACGTTTCTCCTTTATGCTAACCATTGGCTTCTTCTGCCTGACTCAGCTTTTGAAAGGGTACAAGAACTGCTGCATTTAACTGCGCTAAGAATGAATATGTGGAGAACGACACAAACTGAACATTAGAACATTAAAAGAGAAAAATAAGGAAAGACAAGACAAGAATGCAATTAATATCTACGTGAAATTGAAAATAGTACCAAGGTCTCTAATGATTTATCAGATGCACAAATGATAGATAAGGTGCATATTACAGCTCACCTATCAGCTAAAAGAAAATACAGAACAGGTGGGCACACCACCAATGATATAAGTGGCCTGACTTACAAGAAATATCATGAGCCAACACAAAGGCTAGGGACTAGTCCTATACTCTTGAAAAGGCCAATGACATAATCTAATTTCCAAGAGAGATGTCTAATTAATGGAAGCTTAAGCTGGAGACTAATCACCAGATCTTGGCATTTACTACACTTGAGTTTTCAACAGGGGACACGAGCTGTCCAGCATTGTATTTGTCACCATTAACTGCTTCCTCTGATATTAATGCTAAATAGCTGTTCAATTGTCGTCCTCCCAAATAATTCTGTTTAAGATATTCCTCCCCAAGAGCAAATGTTAACACTTCGCACCAAGCAGAGCTAAACGGTAAAGATATATCAAAATACAAAAAGAGAGAATACTTTGGGTGGATGGTAACTACAAACGCTTTCATGATATGCTGCAGCCTATGGTGGGTATGCAAAGGCAAAAAGGCAATAAAAGTACCTCCACATGTCCAGCATGAAATAGATCAAATGCACCATCTATATAGATTATACGAGCATCTGGTCCCGGGCTCTACACAAACAGAGAACAGCAAACGAGGGTTAGACTAAACAAGAGGTAAAGTCTAAAGGAGAGAAGGGAAAAAAACAAAGAGGGAAGAGGCGCTGACAGCTTTCTACAACATCAGATTTCTAATAGCCAACTGATCCTAGTCATCCCTTTTTATATTTTCATGGTTGACATTTCTAAATCATGATCTACTCCAAAAGCGTAACATGCAACTTCATCTTGTTGACATGAAATAGAGATTGCTGTTTTTGGTGATCTACCAGAATCTTCAAATCCCGAGTCTATGTTCTAAGATCATGCTGATCATAGATAAGCTCACCACTCCATTGGAAAATTGGACAATTCTTCGAGATGTAGGAAGAAAATGAGATATACGAGTGCCTGCACCAGATCCACCATCTTCAACTTTTGGACTCCGACCATGGCTGAATTGTCTTTGCAGGGTAGAATGATTTTGAGTGTCACTAATAGTTCTTTCCCTTACACAAAGCAGCATCCGACCTGTTTCAGTGAGAGAACTTCCATAAGAACTGAAATTCCAAATTGCTCGCAGGAAGAATTACCAACGCATCCTGAATAACTCAGTACATGCCAAAACATTATTGAACATGCACGTCCTACAAACCCCTATTGAAAAAAAAAAGGATCAATTCGAACATTTAATCCACTGAGGTAAAAGAGTTATCTCATTAGCAGCTTTCGCAGCTCAAACTCTCATTACCACCATAAAAACTCACACCGCCTGGCACAACGTCAGCATCTCCAAGAAAGGGTTACCGAATCTTTCGCTTCCAGGAGTCCATTGAGAGGACCAATGCCACCAGAATTCATCATAATGAGTAAAACTATAAAAGCAAAAAAAAAGTTTTCCTTCTCGGGATCCGTCTTAGGAAGCTTAATTTACAAGCTAGAATACACAGTGAGACACGTTGCAGAACAAAGGAAGACTAACGATCCATATTCAAGAAAATTCCCCCATACTGCAAATGCCTACACTAGAAAGGAAGAGAAAAAGAAGAAAACCGCGAAAAAGGACAAGAACAAGACTGTACCAACGATATCGGTGCTTGAAACACCTTCCGTACGCTTGATCTGTTTGTACTTCCCGGCCTTCTTCGCAAGCTCGTAAGCGTCCGTGCCATCGGGAAGAACGCAGGGATCGTCGCCGTGGATGATATAATCGATGTGGTACTCATCGAACAGCTTCTTCATGAATTCCTCGGTGATCGCGTACGGCGCATCGGGGATCACCTCGTCCACCCACTTGACGGCCTTCACCATTATCATCCTCTCATTCAGAGGCGTCACAGGCGGCCCCTTGTTCACGACGATCTCCGCGTCGCTGACGACCCCAACGACGAGCTGGTCCCCCAGGGCGCGGGCCTGGCGGAGAGCGTTGCAGTGGCCGTAGTGCATCATGTCGAAGCAGCCGTCCATGTAGACCCTCACCGGCCTCTTCTTCCTCCTACTCCGGCCGCCCAGCCCGGTCCCGATCCCAAGGGGAGTTCCGGTAAGGTAGAGGCCGAGCAGCGAGGCCCCGACGACGACGCCGCCGACGAGGAAGGTCGCGAGGAGCCTGGCCTTGCTCTGCGGCTCCGGCAGCGAGACCGCGTCCGGACCTGCCATTTCTCCACGCGGTCGCGAAGGGAGAAATGAGAGCTCGGGGAGAGACGGCGGCGGCGAATTGGGTGCGATTGCGAGCAATGCGGAGGTTGCGTTGGCTGGGGTTGAGGTCCAGGATTCGCGTTCGCATTTTAGTGCTTTCTTGCTTCCCTTTTCACAGTGACGTTGGCCGCGCTGCTTCCATTTTGCTTTTCGACCCTCGAATTTTATTTCGTCCTTTAATTTCGTCCTTGATTTATCTAAATGAGCCTCAAATCATCAGTCGCCGCCCCACAGGGACCACCACCGACGAGAACCAACCAATGTTGGCGGCAAACGCCCTCCCGGCGGTCGCTATTAGAGGTGGGCGAGCAATTGATCAAGGACTCACGAAATATTGTCTTCTAAAGATCTAATATGCCTAACCCGGAAAGATTTAAGTTATTGAGACTCTGTCTCGGCTGCCGTATATAGAGAGAGATGAGTTTTTTTTTTTATCGGAAAAAGACTTGCATTACTAAAAAGTAGATAGAGTATATAAGATCTCAACAATAGCACATAAAATAAACCAGAGAGGTTCGATGGAACAAGAGACTCAATTAAGAGGTAGAGACCCGGCCCTATGTGCCATTGCTATCCAATCCACGGCCCAATTAGCTTCTCTACGACCAAAGGCCACCGAAACATTCTTTAAGTGGGCTAGCAGAAGCTTGCAATCTTCCATAATAGAACGCATGGCCCAAGGAGACTCTATCAAGCCTGATACGGATTTAGCAACTGATAGGTTATCAGTAAGTACACTAGATGGCAGATCAATTCTAGAGAGTTTGCGTGTCTTCTTCAACCAAGATAACGCTTCCCGCACGACTAGGGTTTTAGCAACTAAGGTCGAGGAGTTGTGGATCGGCTTCACAAAGCCATCAAACATGAGACCTTGGGAGTCTCTGCAGATTCCAGCGATCGATCCACCTAAGGAGGCGCTGCACCAGGAGCTATCAACGTACAGTATTACAGAGTTCTTCGGCGAGGGAACCCACTAGTTTGGTAAAAAGCTCACATCTTTAACCTTTTTTACCAAATCCAAGTTGAGTTTCTCATAAAGGGTGTTCATTGTGATTGCTTCGTTTATGAGCAAGTCGGGGCAAGGCTTTTAGGAGTGGAAGACCATCATGTTGCGCGCCTTCTAGATTAGCCATAATACTCCGGCAAACAGAGCTCTCGAGATGGGGTAGGTTCGAGAGGTAAGATTTTCATGAACCCACTTCTCAATTCTGGAGATACGCTTCGGGGATGTTTCATCTTAGAGTGTAGGGTTTAACCAGATACTTTGTGTCCACTTGCACAAGATGAAGAGATGTTCTGCTGATTTCGGGGCTTGATGACAGAGAGGGCACAAAGGACTCGGGATCATTCTTCTTCTATGTAGGTTAACCTTTGTTGGCAGAGCTTCGTTGCATGCACTCCACATGAAGAAGCGAACATTGGGGTAAGTAGGTAACTTCCAGATCTTAGTCCGCAGATCCTTTGGAGTTTGATATGATGATGTGGCTTGATTTGTGTTTGATTGGCTAGTTGGAGGGTAGCTTGTGTTGTATCCACTCTTTACTGAATAGGATCCAAAACTATTCCCCATCCAAATCAGTCTGTCAGCTCTGGATTGTCACTCAACAGGATAGCTAATATTTGTTGCACCACCCGTTCATCGAAAATCTCACTAAGCTTCTATACATTCCACCCTCCAAAGTCTTGATTAATTAAATCTACAACATATTGAGGATCATTTTGGTTCGCTGGACCTATAATCCTGCCTGAGGGAATCCATTGGCTTGTTGATTCGAATTCTCTTCCCATCACCCACCATCATCTGACATTATTCTCTATAACACTTCTTCCCATGAATAAGCTCTGCCACCCCCAGGATGGTCGGGTACCTCTGTTTGCATGCCAAAACTCCTAGTCAGGAAAATATAAACCCTTCATCAATTTGCTCTATACTTCATCTGGTGCTTGTAACAGTCTCTAGGCTTGCTTCCCCAATATTGCTTTGTTGAAGTGAATTAGATCCTTAAATCCTAATCCACCTGAATCTTTCCTCGTTTTGAGGACTTCCCACCTCTTCCAATGAACACATTCTTTAGTAGGTTTCTGTTTCCACTAAAAACAAGCTATTTTCTGTTCAATTGCTTTGCAAATAGAAATTGGAATCTTAAAATTGACATGGCATACTGAGGCAATGCTTGGACAACTATTTTAATCATAATCTCCTTCCCCGCCTTGGTCATTAAGTTCTCTTTCCACCCCTCCAATTTCATATTCACCCTAGTCAAAATCCACACGAACATTTGTTTCTTTGTCTGACCCCAATTTGACGGAATTCCCAAGTACTACCAGTTTTCTCGATGATAGGGACCCTTAGTTCATTTGCCAAATTCATCATATTCCAAACTTGTTTAAGTTAATGGCATAGAGAGAGATGAGTTAAGAAGTGCCTTTTAAAAATGTGTATATTGCATCCTCAACGGTGGTGCTCAAATTGATTTCAAGTGACTTGTGCCTGCATGATCCGTCCTGGGTGGTAAGAATCTATGTCAAGTGGCTTGCCTTGAGCAAACTTCGACTCCACAAGGTAATTTGAATTACCACCTCAGTTAGAGATGATCCAAAATTAGAGTTAGACGACAAAGAAACTGTTTTTACAAAATTTAATGTTCTTTTAGTTGTATTATGAGTTCATTACCATCTTATGGACCTGCTTCGATTCTCCTATTATGTCTAAGGTCTTTATAGTCCTCTGACTGACTTTGGTCGTCGAGATATAAGCTAGTGTTTTATCCTATTCTATGTTTGATAACTATCTAGAATAGGATAAAGAGAGATAGAAGGGATAAATCCAAGATAAAAAAATCCTAAGCGATGAGGTGAGATAGACCGGTATAAGATTTCTTGGTACAGTATACATGAGGAGAACTAGGTTTTTTCCACAACCGCCACATCTCCTTCGAGTTGGGTCGACTCTTCACTGTGTCGGGCGCTTTCTTTGACGACGGTGACTGTAGAGTGTAGCTGCCCCTCCGATGATGCCAGATGGGGTCTTCGACCACAAAACTAAGTATCTCAATGACATTGCTCTTTAATTGATTGATTGGTGTGATATCAAATTACATTCGTCGGATTTAAATGATCAAACCTTTCTAACATTTGAAAGGGGTCTCAACATATTATGAAGAACTCAAGTTGATCATCGACTTTCGAATTAGCTTTCTTAGATGACCTGCATGAATGCATCTTCAATTTGTAGAAAGATGTTGAATAATTATATTGTTCAGCACTTATTTAGTCAATCGACAAGACAACGAGCAAGGCTAGTGATCATTCTCAAAGGATTATGCTCCAAATTAAGACCCCAATTCTTCAGGGTATGCTCCAATAATGTTGTTCCCGAATTTACATGGCAAAAATCTCTATTCAACAATAACTTATTCATCCAAACTCATCATTAAATTTATTTAAAGCATCCTGATGTTTCAGCAAAATAGAGTCAATCTCAGTCACGCGTTGCCTCTGCTTATTCGATTTTAAATTCGCAGTTCATCAAACAATATATAGTATATGACAAAATCACTGGATTTCTTATTTTATTATATTCAATTCTATCCTGACTAAAAATTTAGACGATCAAACGTAACTTTTGAATTTTGTTTTGCGCTAATTCCTTAAAAAAGCACAAGCTTTAGGTCTAATGTCGATTTTGGCTCGAACTAGTTTTTTTCCCATAAAAAGAATCACCAATTTTTGCTTGAGTTTCAAAATATGCGCTTATTAATTTGGAAATATTAGCTAACCATCTTCGCAGTGGTCAACCACTAACAAGGCAAAAAGAAGGGGCAGGGGAGTTGAAATCTCAAGCAACCACCCTGATAAGGTCACCAAGGGATGCTACCGTCGCGTGATGCACACTAATAACGCTAACAACGTGGTTGCTGCTAACGTTGCTTGGGTAGAAGAAATTCTAAGCTATGGATAGAGAATCCTGAAAATGCAAATAAGATAAGTTCAAGTAAAAAAATGACGCATATTTACTATTGAAGTGGAATTACCACGTTAGATTTCAAATTAACAGAAGTCAGATTTAAAACTCGAGTAAAAATTGGTGATTTTTAACGAGACAATAAAAAGTTCAGGCCAAAATTAATGGTAAACCTGAAGTTCCTGCTTTTTTTTTCTTAGAGAATTAGTCCATTTTGTTTTTACATTCACATTTTTTTCTTGTGATTTTTATTTTGACTCCACCTTGTCGCGACCCGACCCTCGGAGAGGGGGGCTAATGGATTGCTAGGCCCATATTAATTTTAGGGTTTCGCTCGGGCCCTCTCAAGCTCATACCAAATCATGATAGATTTATCGGGTTCGACCTTAGTGTGGTCGGGTACATGTGCATCGGTTTACGTACAATTTGGAGTCGCTACCAATCATTTTTGGAAGGTACGACTGGAAACCCTATTGAGTGATTGGAAGAGATCGCTCAATTCTGCGAAAATCATGGATTTTGAGTTCGAGGACTTAGTTACGCCAATATCGCTATTGACGCCCTTTCGGTACCTAGTTGGGTGATTTCCTAATTTAGAGAATTCATGCAGGCACTCTTTGGGTAGGCTCTAAGAGATCTAAAGGGGTCATGCAGACAAAATTTTCTATCCTATCAATCGCATTCAACAAAATAAGTGCGCAAATCAAAGAATCCATACGTGGAAAATCACATCAAATCAAGTCAAAATGAGTCAAGGGGAGTCCTACAAGCCTAAGAAACATGCCAATTAGATTCATGAGTGATTTAGAGTGGTTTGGGTTAAATTGACCAGAAGGGCAAAATTATCATTTTTCTAGGATTCGGGAGATAAAAAATGTGAAAATAGGTTAAACCAATTGAATATGATTTTTCTTCTAATTTTTTCAGAATTTTTTTGAGAATTTTTTAGAATTTTTTCTAATTTTTTTAGAATTTTTTAGAATTTTTTTAATTTTTTAGACATTTTCTAATTTTAATTTTTTCTATTTTTTTTAATGATTTTTATGATTTTTATGAATTTTTTTAATTTTTATAGGAAAAATTCATCATAATTTTTTAGAAAATAAATTTTTTATAAAATGTAGAAAATGTCTAAAAAATTAGAGAAAATTCTATAAAAATAAAAAAATTCTGAAAATGTCCCAAAAATAGGAAAATTCTTAGAAAGTCTTAAAAAAATTCTAAAAAATTCTAAAAAATTAGAAAAATTCTAAAAAATTCTCAAAAATTATGAAAATTAGAGAAAAACCATATTCAATTGGTTTAACCTATTTTCACATTTTTTATCTCCCGAATCCTAAAAAATGATAATTTTGCCCTTCTGGTCAATCTAACCCAAAACCACTCCAAATCACTCCATGAATCTAATTGGCATGTTTCTTAGGCTTCTAGGACTCCCCTTGACTCATTTTGACTTGATTAATGTGATTTTCTCCACGTATGGATTCTTTGATTTACGCACTTATTTTGTTGAATGCGATTGATAGGATAGAAAATTTTGTCTGCATGACCCCTTTAGATCTCTTAGAGCCTACCCACCCAAAGAGTGCCTGCATGAATTCTCTAAATTAGGAAATCACCCAACTAGGTACCGAAAGGGCGTCAATAGCGATATTGGCGTAACTAAGTCCTCGAACTCAAAATCCATTATTTTCGCAGAATTGAGCGATCTCTTCCAATCACTCAATAGGGTTTCCAGTCGTACCCTTCAAAAATGATTGGTAGCGACTCCAAATTGTACGTAAACCGATGCACGTGTCACCCGACCACACTAAGGTCGAACCCGATAAATCCGTCATGATTTGGTATGAGCTTGAGAGGGCCCGAGCGAAGCCCCAAAATTAATATGAGCCTAGCAATCCATTAGCCCCCCTCTCTGAGGGCGGGGTCGCGACAAGGTGGAGTCAAAATAAAAATCACAAGAAAAAAATGTGATGTAAAAACAAAATGGACTAATTCTCTAAGAAAAAAAAAGCAGGAACTTCAGGTTTACCATTAATTTTGGCTTGAACTTTTTATTGTCTCGTTAAAAATCACCAATTTTTACTTGAGTTTTAAATCTGACTTCTGTTAATTTGAAATCTAACGTGGTAATTCCACTTCAATAGTAAATATGCGTCATTTTTTTACTTGAACTCATCTTATTTGCATTTTCAAGATTCTCTATCCATAGCTTAGAATTTCTTCTACCCAAGCAACGTTAGCAGCAACCACGTTGTTAGCGTTATTAGTGTGCATCACGCGACGGTAGCATCCCTTGGCGACCTTATCAGGGTGGTTGCTTGAGATTTCAACTCCCCTGCCCCTTTCTTTTTGCCTTGTTAGTGGTTGACCACTGCGAAGATGGTTAGCTAATATTTCCAAATTAATAAGCGCATATTTTGAAACTCAAGCAAAAATTGGTGATTCTTTTTATGGGAAAAAAACTAGTTCGAGCCAAAATCGACATTAGACCTAAAGCTTGTGCTTTTTTAAGGAATTAGCGCAAAACAAAATTCAAAAGTTACGTTTGATCGTCTAAATTTTTAGTCAGGATAGAATTGAATATAATAGGATAAGAAATCCAGTGATTTTGTCATATACTATATATTGTTTGATGAACTGCGAATTTAAAATCGAATAAGCAGAGGCAACGCGTGACTGAGATTGACTCTATTTTGCTGAAACATCAGGATGCTTTAAATTAATTTAATGATGAGTTTTGATGAATAAGTTATTGTTGAATAGAGATTTTTGCCATCTAAATTCGGGAGCAACATTATTGGAGCATACCCTGAAGAATTGGGGTCTTAATTTGGAGCATAATCCTTTGAGAATGATCCACTAGCCTTGCTCGTTGTCTTGTCGATTGACTAAATAAGTGCTGAACAATGTAATTATTCAACATCTTTCTACAAATTGAAGATGCATTCATGCAGGTCGTTTAAGAAAGCTAATTCGAAAGTCGATGATCAACTTGAGTTCTTCATAATATGTTGAGACCCCTTTCAAATGTTAGAAAGGTTTGATCAGTTTAAAATCCGACGAATGTAATTTGATATCACACCAATCAATCAATTAAAGAACAATGTCATTGAGATACTTAGTTTTGTGGTCGAAGACCCCATCTGGCATCATCGGAGGGGCAGCTACACTCTACAGTCATCGTCGTCAAAGAAAGCGCCCCGACACAGTGAAGAGTCGACCCAACTCGAAGGAGATGTGGCGGTTGTGGAAAAAACCTAGTTCTCCTCATGTATACTGTACCAAGAAATCTTATACCGGTCTATCTCACCTCATCGCTTAGGATTTTTTTATCTTGGATTTATCCCTTCTATCTCTCTTTATCCTATTCTAGATAGTTATCAAACATAGAATAGGATAAAACACTAGCTTATATCTCGACGACCAAAGTCAGTCAGAGGACTATAAAGACCTTAGACATAATAGGAGAATCGAAGCAGGTCCATAAGATGGTAATGAACTCATAATACAACTAAAAGAACATTAAATTTTGTAAAAACAGTTTCTTTGTCGTCTAACTCTAATTTTGGATCATCTCTAACTGAGGTGGTAATTCAAATTACCTTGTGGAGTCGAAGTTTGCTCAAGGCAAGCCACCTGACATAGATTCTTACCACCCAAGACGGATCATGCAGGCACAAGTCACTTGAAATCAATTTGAGCACCACCGTTGAGGATGCAATATACACATTTTTAAAAGGCACTTCTTAACTCATCTCTCTCTATGCCATTAACTTAAACAAGTTTGGAATATGATGAATTTGGCAAATGAACTAAGGGTCCCTATCATCGAGAAAACTGGTAGGTACTTGGGAATTCCGTCAAATTGGGGTCAGACAAAGAAACAAATGTTCGTGTGGATTTTGACTAGGGTGAATATGAAATTGGAGGGGTGGAAAGAGAACTTAATGACCAAGGCGGGGAAGGAGATTATGATTAAAATAGTTGTCCAAGCATTGCCTCAGTATGCCATGTCAATTTTAAGATTCCAATTTCTATTTGCAAAGCAATTGAACAGAAAATAGCTTGTTTTTAGTGGAAACAGAAACCTACTAAAGAATGTGTTCATTGGAAGAGGTGGGAAGTCCTCAAAACAAGGAAAGATTCAGGTGGATTATGATTTAAGGATCTAATTCACTTCAACAAAGCAATATTGGGGAAGCAAGCCTAGAGACTGTTACAAGCACTAGATGAAGTATAGAGCAAATTGATGAAGGGTTTATATTTTCCTGACTAGGAGTTTTGGCATGCTAAACAGAGGTACCCGACCATCCTGGGGGTGGCAGAGCTTATTCATGGGAAGAAGTGTTATAGAGAATAATGTCAGATGGATGGTGGGTGATGGGAAGAGAATTCGAATCAACAAGCCCAATGGATTCCCTCAGGCAGGATTATAGGTCCAGCGAACCAAAATGATCCTCAATATGTTGTAGATTTAATTAATCAAGACTTGGAGGGTGGAATGTATAGAAGCTTAGTGAGATTTTCGATGAACGGGTGGTGCAACAAATATTAGCTATCCTGTTAAGTGACAATCCAGGAGTTGACAGACTGATTTGGATGGGGAATAGTTTTGGATCCTATTCAGTAAAGAGTGGATACAACACAAGCTACCCTCCAACTAGCCAATCAAACACAACTCAAGCCACATCATCATATCAAACTCCAAAGGATTTGTGGACTAAGATATGGAAGTTACTACTTACCCTAATGTTCGCTTCTTCATGTGGAGTGCGGGCAACGAAGCTCTGCCAACAAAGGTTAACCTACATAGAAGAAGAATGATCCCGAGTCCTTTGTGCCCTCTCTGTCATCAAGCCCCGAAATCAGCAGAACATCTCTTCATCTTGTGCAAGTGGACACAAAGTATCTGGTTAGACCCTACACTCTAAGATGAAACATCCCCGAAGCGTATCTCCAGAATTGAGAAGTGGGTTCATGAAAATCTTACCTCTCGAACCTACCCCATTCGAGAGCTCTGTTTGCCGGAGTATTATGGCTAATCTAGAAGGCGCGCAACATGATGGTCTTCCACTCCTAAAAGCCTTGCCCCGACTTGCTCATAAACGAAGCAATCACAATGAACACCCTTTATGAGAAAACTCAACTTGGATTTGGTAAAAAAGGTTAAAGATGTGAGCTTTTTACCAAACTAGTGGGTTCCCTCGCCGAAGAACTCTGTAATACTGTACGTTGATAGCTCCTGGTGCAGCGCCTCCTTAGGTGGATCGATCGCTGGAATCTGCAGAGACTCCCAAGGTCTCATGTTTGATGGCTTTGTGAAGCCGATCCACAAACTCCTCGACCTTAGTTGCTAAAACCCTAGTCGTGCGGGAAGCGTTATCTTGGTTGAAGAAGACACGCAAAACTCTCTAGAATTGATCTGCCATCTAGTGTACTTACTGATAACCTATCAGTTGCTAAGTCCGTATCAGGCTTGATAGAGTCTCCTTGGGCCATGCGTTCTATTATGGAAGATTGCAAGCTTCTGCTAGCCCACTTAAAGAATGTTTCGGTGGCCTTTGGTCGTAGAGAAGCTAATTGGGCCGTGGATTGGATAGCAATGGCACATAGGGCCGGGTCTCTACCTCTTAATTGAGTCTCTTGTTCCATCGAACCTCTCTGGTTATTTTATGTGCTATTGTTGAGATCTTATATACTCTATCTACTTTTTAGTAATGCAAGTCTTTTTCCGATAAAAAAATAAAACTCATCTCTCTCTATATACGGCAGCCGAAGACAGAGTCTCAATAACTTAAATCTTTCCGGGTTAGGCATATTAGATCTTTAGAAGACAATATTTCGTGAGTCCTTGATCAATTGCTCGCCCACCTCTAATAGCGACCGCCGGGAGGGCGTTTGCCGCCAACATTGGTTGGTTCTCGTCGGTGGTGGTCCCTGTTGGGCGGCGACTGATGATTTGAGGCTCATTTAGATAAATCAAGGACGAAATTAAAGGACGAAATAAAATTCGAGGGTCGAAAAGCAAAATGGAAGCAGCGCGGCCAACGTCACTGTGAAAAGGGAAGCAAGAAAGCACTAAAATGCGAACGCGAATCCTGGACCTCAACCCCAGCCAACGCAACCTCCGCATTGCTCGCAATCGCACCCAATTCGCCGCCGCCGTCTCTCCCCGAGCTCTCATTTCTCCCTTCGCGACCGCGTGGAGAAATGGCAGGTCCGGACGCGGTCTCGCTGCCGGAGCCGCCAGAGCAAGGCCAGGCTCCTCGCGACCTTCCTCGTCGGGCGGCGTCGTCGTCGGGGCCTCGCTGCTCGGCCTCTACCTTACCGGAACTCCCCTTGGGATCGGGACCGGGCTGGGCGGCCGGAGTAGGAGGAAGAAGAGGCCGGTGAGGGTCTACATGGACGGCTGCTTCGACATGATGCACTACGGCCACTGCAACGCTCTCCGCCAGGCCCGCGCCCTGGGGGACCAGCTCGTCGTTGGGGTCGTCAGCGACGCGGAGATCGTCGTGAACAAGGGGCCGCCTGTGACGCCTCTGAATGAGAGGATGATAATGGTGAAGGCCGTCAAGTGGGTGGACGAGGTGATCCCCGATGCGCCGTACGCGATCACCGAGGAATTCATGAAGAAGCTGTTCGATGAGTACCACATCGATTATATCATCCACGGCGACGATCCCTGCGTTCTTCCCGATGGCACGGACGCTTACGAGCTTGCGAAGAAGGCGGGAAGTACAAACAGATCAAGCGTACGGAAGGTGTTTCAAGCACCGATATCGTTGGTACAGTCTTGTTCTTGTCCTTTTTCGCGGTTTTCTTCTTTTTCCTTCCTTTCTAGTGTAGGCATTTGCAGTATGGGGGAATTTTCTTGAATATGGATCGTTAGTCTTCCTTTGTTCTGCAACGTGTCTCACTGTGTATTCTAGCTTGTAAATTAAGCTTCCTAAGACGGATCCCGAGAAGGAAAACTTTTTTTGCTTTTATAGTTTTACTCATTATGATGAATTCTGGTGGCATTGGTCCTCTCAATGGACTCCTGGAAGCGAAAGATTCGGTAACCCTTTCTTGGAGATGCTGACGTTGTGCCAGGCGGTGTGAGTTTTTATGGTGGTAATGAGAGTTTGAGCTGCGAAAGCTGCTAATGAGATAACTCTTTTACCTCAGTGGATTAAATGTTCGAATTGATCCTTTTTTTTTTCAATAGGGGTTTGTAGGACGTGCATGTTCAATAATGTTTTGGCATGTACTGAGTTATTCAGGATGCGTTGGTAATTCTTCCTGCGAGCAATTTGGAATTTCAGTTCTTATGGAAGTTCTCTCACTGAAACAGGTCGGATGCTGCTTTGTGTAAGGGAAAGAACTATTAGTGACACTCAAAATCATTCTACCCTGCAAAGACAATTCAGCCATGGTCGGAGTCCAAAAGTGAAGATGGTGGATCTGGTGCAGGCACTCGTATATCTCATTTTCTTCCTACATCTCGAAGAATTGTCCAATTTTCCAATGGAGTGGTGAGCTTATCTATGATCAGCATGATCTTAGAACATAGACTCGGGATTTGAAGATTCTGGTAGATCACCAAAAACAGCAATCTCTATTTCATGTCAACAAGATGAAGTTGCATGTTACGCTTTTGGAGTAGATCATGATTTAGAAATGTCAACCATGAAAATATAAAAAGGGATGACTAGGATCAGTTGGCTATTAGAAATCTGATGTTGTAGAAAGCTGTCAGCGCCTCTTCCCTCTTTGTTTTTTTCCCTTCTCTCCTTTAGACTTTACCTCTTGTTTAGTCTA